>CABFWB010000382.1:85616-123959 GCA_902151455.1 Timema bartmani | reverse complement strand
TTGACCCTTGTGGAAGACATTAAACTGTTTGAAATGCTCTTAGGTGGACAAAGATGCGCCTCTTTTCTCATTGATTCTATATCATTGTATATTATTTTATGCGTGTTCTTATGTGGAGTGGTGATAATACAATGTACATTATTCCGTTCAGAAATCTTACGAGTTTATAGAAAGAGAGAGAAAGTCTGTGCGGTGTGCCGTACCATTTATTTGAATATGTTTAAGACCATTGGCTTCCTGCTAAGTTTATCTAAAATAGCTTTTATTTGACTGACTACCTAAATACATCATCCCTAGGCCTATAAAACCATTTAGGAAAAACCACCCCAGTTCACCCGAGGGAGATAAGAACTTTGATCTCCCTGTCCTAGGTATTCTAGCTCACCACGAAACTAGCGTGTTAGCTAACTACGCCACCAAGGCGGGTATTACGTATGTGATTTAGGACATAAAATATTACGGGTTTTATTGTGTACAGTGTACTTTTGTAGACAAACAATATTACGTATGTTATTTTAGACATACAATATTATGTGTGCTATTGTACACAGAAAATATAACAAGTACTATTTTAGACATACTATATTACGTATTATTGTAGACAGATAATATTATGAGTGCTAATGTAGTCATAATATATTACGCGGGCTTGCAAATAAGCACAGTATGTAGAGGTAGAGGTCCACCAAAAATCTACAAGCCCACTTTTCTTATCTGATTTACTGCTTATAGCCAAGCTGGCGTGATTTGTTGACAAACCGGTTTTGAATGCATTCTGTTGTTGCCAATGATTAAGTGAAAAAAGGCAAATCAACAAACTATCGTCTAGCTGCAATATTCAATATAAACAAACGTTTGAAATCCATATATACATTTATCGAAGAAACACAATGTAACAAATTTTATCTTCAAACTAAGAACGATATCACATATTTTTTCAGAATCCGGCAATTTACAAATCATCAGTATTTTTGAACAAAAAATAAAGCAAAACTTCCTCAAAGTAAATAAAACCAACACATTTAATTCCAAATGCAATAAAATTACTGATCACTCTCATGTTTGAAAACAGTATTCCTTTTATTACAAGCAATGTTATTCAGGATTCCAACGATCGTCACTAAACGCAACGCTATCAGGCGTGTATCGGCTTGTGGAGAAAATGTGCCAAGTCCAAGCTAATACGGAGGTGTTATTGGAATCTTAGGCGTCCACGGAAATAATTTAGAAGACTGGGTCGTCTGCTAATTTGCATCCCTGATATTACTTATTATTGTAGACAAGCAATAATGAGTATGTTATTGTACACAGACAGACAATATTACGAGTGTTATTATAGGCAAGCAAAATTACGCATGCTCTTTTACACATACTATATCACGGGTTTTTATTGTAGACAGTGTGGTATTGTAGACAAATAATATTACATATGTTATGGTATACTATATTGCGTATATTGTTGTATACAGAGAATAATATATATGCTATTGTTGACAGACAATATTACAAGTGTTATTTTGGACATACAATATCTCGTGTGATATTGTAGACACACAATATTACGAGTGATATAGTATCCAAACTATATTACTAATGTTATTGTAGACATAATATTACGAGTATTAATGTAGACAAACAATATTCCGTCTGGTATTGTGGACATACAATATTATGAGTGCTATTGTAGACAGACAATATTACAAGTGTTATTTTGGACATACAATATCTCGTGTGATATTGTAGCCAAACCATATTACGGATGTTATTGTAGACATACAATATTACGAGTTTATTGTAGACATACAATATTACGAGTTTATTTTAGACAAACAATATTACGAGTTTATTTTAGACAAACAATATTAAGAGTTTATTTTAGACAAACAATATTATGAGTTTATTGTAGACATACAATATTACGAGTTTATTTTAGACAAACAATATTACGAGTTTATTTTAGACATACAATATTACGAGTTTATTGTAGACAAACAATATTACGAGTTTATTGTAGACAAACAATATTACGAGTTTATTGTAGACAAACAATATTACGAGTTTGTTTTAGACAAACAATATTACGTGTATTATTGCGGAGAGAGAATATTATGAGCGATTTTGTAGACAGACTATATTACAAGTAGTGTACGTATGCGACAAGTGTGTCTGACTAGACAAGCCATTATAACGTAGCAGAAGAATCTGGGCGACCCACCAGTGATACCACATTCCCACTCGGCCACGAAGGGAGTTCCCCGATGTAAACGATGGAAAACCTCACCAAACAAGAGCCGTTCTGTTTGGTTCTCCCATCTCGCCATCTCGTCCAAGGTCTGGTGTAAATCTGTGGCAATGGTCCCCAACAATCAAAGAACGCCGCCGTCACGTAAAGGACACTGTTGAGAGTGAGAAATATCGACCGCTTTAGAACCGGCTCCTTCACATTCTTCGCCCGTGTTTCCACAACTTCTTTTTCTTTTACCTTTTCACGTTGTTCGAATGGTTTGATTGACCTTCACCTTAGATCTTCGCCGGAGGGAATGCGAAAGAGAACTTTCAGGGACCTTTTAAAGGGATCGCTGTTTTTGATAAGCTTAAGAAAACTAACTACTTTAATGATGCTAATTTTTTTAAATGATATGTATGATATGCATAGACAGATACCTATTATATATATAATGTCCCTTCTCTGTATACATGTGGTGTGGTTACTTTAGTAGTAGTAATACATTGTGTTCAATTATATATCATAAGGAGCTATCAGTAAAGTGTACATACATATATATATATATATATATATATATATATAATATGCCTTTATATGTATATTAAGCACATAGGCCTAAATATACATATTTATGTAGAGTAGGCATATGTATATATATATATATATATATATATATATATATATATATATATATATATAGAGAGAGAGAGAGAGAGAGAGAGAAAGAGAGAAACAGGAGGTGTAGGCACATAAACATATATACACGTACAGCACATATATACATAAATATCAAATTTGCGCTAATGGGGTAGGAATGAGGAAGGTAGAATTCGGAGGAATAATATTCCAAATAACTTGGTGGGAAAAGGGATGAGTGTTTTATTTGATGAAAAAACAGCTCAGTACACCCAGTAAGGTTTCGAATCCTGACCTACCGATTAGCATTGAACGAGATCAGATGAGACCGACATCTTTGTCCACTGGGGTGGCTGAAATATTGTTCACATTATAATGGAGTCAATATAAATTATGAATTTAGTTTCTCTCACAAATATAATTCTAATATCTGTTGAAAATGACACATCCACGTCTTTGGGCACGCGGGTTAAGGCTTCTACCTCATCTCTGTTAGTTTGCTGCTGATGCAGAGGTTGAGGCTCAAATCCCGGACGGGTGTACTAAGGGTGATTTTAATTAAGCGGGTTATCTTACCAGATCTTGGTGCCATTCTGATCAGAAGTGTTCGTTTTGTAGAACAAATTAACTTAGTTTGATGAAAATAATTTGTTAAAAAAAAACAGTAAAAATTTACAGCACCTTAGTGCTCAATGATATATAAATGGTCCGTCTATAGCTCTAATTTAATATGTTGCATATCCAAAAGGGACCAAACCTTTTCAGAATATATTTTTTCCTAGATATACTTAACTTGAAAAAAGAAATAAAAACAAGTTGATGGTAGTGTGAGTCTGGTGAGTGTATTCTGTGGTTACTGTCCCCGGTAAATAAAACGTGAAAGTGTTATCGGTCCGTGAGAGAGAAAGAGTTTTTTTGTTTTTTTGTCTCGCTTTAGACCGCCCAAGTGGGCTATGTCCAGTAGCCAGTGTTCAGACAAAATGTGTTGGCTCGCTTCAACTAGTTGGACCGGGAACCGTAAAGTATCGAGCAACAAGGACACAAAGGAACTATTAAGATGTATTTAACATAGGGCGGACATCCGTCCCAAATTTTTAGGGACAGTTCTCAAAATAACACTCATGTCCTGGACTGATTCTATTCCCGATCTTGAACCTGATTTATTAAATAAATTAATCCATTAAGAAAATGATTTGGTTTGGATAAACATTTTATAAATATAACTATTTGCTAATAATTTCAATTATGCAATATGGCAATATTGTACATTATTATAGATAGCAACGACTATTTCTCACTCATGTTTAATTTGTTCTTAACGTTTGGGTTTAGTTATGTAATACAGGCTGTATGTACAGTTTTCTGAGTGATTGTACAGTACTCTAAATAACTTTGAAATAGGATATGTGTCACATCTTGAATGCGAGGCTATTTCCGAAGTTAAATATTTAATATTAATGAGAAATGCAAGACTGTAAAATAAAAGAAGCCATATGGACTGATAAGAAGAAAATAGCCAATAAAGACAGATAATCAATGAGGGAAAGATGAGACATCCATAATGTCGGAAATTAATCTACGTGTAGAAGACGGACAATAATTATCTAGGAAGACAGTATACGTGTGAAAGATGGATAGTCATCGTCTAGGAGGACGCACTCGACTAATTCAGCTCGTCAGACCCGAGTAAAGTGCTACCAACCTTGCCAGTGCAGTCCCAATATAAATATGATAGTTGTAAGAGATCTATCCACGATCTTTCGATTCATTATGTGTGTGTCTTCTTTAGCAACAAATAAATTGTATGTTTTAATACCTTGTATGTCTTATTTTTGACCTTTAATTTCTACACCTACTGTTACCATAAAATAAATTATACCTGATTTGACCCCAGTTCTGGCCTACACCAGACCCACAGCCTCCTCCAGGTTAGAATATCTGCTCGAGCCCATAAACATGGGTATCGCTAGGTGCCATCATGTGTTTTTTTAACTCATTTTAAACATGGTTTAACTAGAGAGAGGACACAAATATCCATCTCAAGTCAATCAGCTGGCTTCCACAAAGATAGGTTAAGGCGGTGACCCGACCACCTTTTTACATAACCCTACCTTACAAAGAGCATAATCAAACTTCCCGTTATGAGTACAATGGTCTCTCTATGATGAAAACGTTAAAAGTGCTTTTTTCACTGAGCATTGACGCTAGCGAACCAAAGTGTTGACGGACTCAAACTGACTCAAGGAGAGCAGAGAAAATTCCGTAAAACTGAGGATCTGGTTTATCCTTGTCTGTGGCCTAGATAGGCTCAGAAATGTCGAGGTATTTATCATGAAACTTTAACCATTCATATCTAAGAGACAAGTTTTAGTCACTGTTGAGTTTAAATGCGATCAGCCCATAGTGTCATTTGGGCTACCTAGAGGAGTTGTACCTGCATTAGTACATTTAGGATCTTATTGGTAAATCTAACTTAAATACACCTATCTGGCATCCAAACCCAGACATCTTCAAGGTTTACCAATTAATGTAGTGCTAGTCTTACCCCTTAGTTTAGGCGGGTCAAGCTCGGTCGTTCATTAGGTCCATATTGAAAGTGAAAATACTGAGGGCGCTGCATTTAAAAACAAACGTTTTGAGCAAAACAAGTTTAAGACTAGGACAGGCACAACATCCAGTCCCCAGCTGTTAATTTATCAATGTGAAAGGTAAAATTCATCTGTTCATCAATGATAAAAGCTCGTTCTTGCCAGGAATTGAACCCGGGACCCTTAGATGAGTGGGCAGATACGCTACCGACTGAGCTAAAGTGTCGGACTAAAATAAGTTAAATTAATAATTTTAAAATCCATATCGTTCAAAGTATAAATTTAAGATTTCAATAATTATAAGACCAACCCTATAATTCTCTAGTGAGTAAATAGTAAAAATTTGGTATACCTACGCCAGTTGCTGAACTTCCCACAATAATGCTTGAATTCCATATCCCTAATTGTGAATTTCTTCATCGTTAATAAAAGGAAGTTCTTAGATTAATTATCTAGCCCTGTTTCTTTCTCCTATACGCATTTAATTACAGTAGTGGTATTCCTATGAGGAGGATGGAGATCTATAGAAAATGCACACCCATTTGAAAGAGTGAGTGGGATAAACTATTTAGAAAAAAGAATCAGTACACTCGTCTAGGATTCAAGCACATACTTCCTGTTCACCAGCAAACAATACCAGATGAGCCTGACATATATTCCTCATAGCCACCAATCCACTGGTGTTGGAAATATAATAATTTATTCAAGCGAATATATTATTTAAAATAAAAAAATGGCCTTGCTATTGCTAAACAAAGATTTTTCACACAAAATAATAAATTATGCTCACCATAATCTAATTATTAAACGTGGTATTTTATTACACGCACCACTAGTTATCATTATTATTATTATTATTATTATTATTATTATTTATTATTATTATTATTATTATTATTATTATTATTATTATTAGCACCGTGTCTTACTAACCGTTCGGGTTATACGCACTTATGCTAATGTGCAATGGTAGGGTGATTGTGAGATTAAATGGAGGACCTACAGCTTAACTTGGGATCCGAACCACGGTGGAGGCCTGGCATTCCTCACATTCAAAAGTTGTGATTAATATACGTCTTGTCATAGGTGAAGGAAGGGTTTGGTAATCAGATAAATCTGTGCTGGGACCGAGGATTGAACCCTGGACCCCCAGCGCAGAAGTCCGCCAATTCACCTCCCTAGTTATCTTTATGTAGAAAGAATACGAGAATACACCTAGAACATTCATATAACATTGGTCATAGCTCAATTTATATCTGGGATTCAGACACTTTACATATTGGGAAACGCGCAGATAAACTGATGTACATTGGGTAGTGTTGCATTCTTTTAGAAGGTAAATGACCCACTTCGGTGTCCGCATTGTCTAAGGTGTCACTTTTGCAATAGACTGGATTGCCGATGACGGGGATATCGATTACTAGTAAGCTGTACTGAAAGTGTTTTATCCTAAAAGTTTTTCCTCTCTCCCTCCACAAAAATTAGTGGACACTTCGTCTGGATTAAACTATACTTATCTATAATAAATTAGCCTAATTAATACACATACTTATCCTAACGGGTAGTAAGACACTGTGACACGAAAAAAAAGGAGGTAGGTCATTTGAACTAAAATTATTTTGTAATCGGAATAAGTGAACCATTGAAATTGTATGGCTAGGATGTGTTTCAGTGAGAGTAAATGAGCTCCTTCTAAACCAAATGAGTTTTACAATAACCAGACATATAGCATTACTAGACCATTACACATACATAACACCATGGCACTCTTGAATTAACTCATCCTTTGAAAGAAAAAGGCCCCAGTTTCCCTTAAAAAAGATTTTTCAGTCATACTCGGATTTAAAAACTTGGGTTCACTAAGCAAAGTAGACATAGAGTGCGAACAAGTTGTAGAATTTTATCAGACCCTTAAATTTACAAAACTAAAGTAAAGCCCTGTTATACTAAAAACTTAATAATACTTATTATCTATTCTGCTGTAAGGTTGCAATATATTTCAAAGTATTTCATTATTCTTTCTTTTTTTGGAAACAAACAAGTGTGGAAGAAGCGAGTGGTGCAATGCAACACAACACATGTGTAATTTTGAAAATTTGAGAAGGTTAAATTCTCTGATGTACTACGTCTTCGTAGGGAGAAGAAACTAAGAGACACTCTTAGCCAACATCTTGTAGAGATAACACAAATAACTCGTTTTGGGCATTTTTTTCTGAATATTTTTAATTCAATCAATTAAACTCTCAACTGAGATCTAGTGAATGTAATATGTTTACATCGCTTCGGGTATGCAATTTAACTGTTTTAATCTAATTAAGTACATGTGATATTGGGTCACTTAATTACTTTGTACAGAGCAGTGACAAGGATGTCAAAGTTCGAATTTTGGCTGGTTATATTTAGTATTTATTTTATCACTGAGATTTTACAATCCTTTCTCTACTTTTATACGGGCACATTTACTCTGGTATCTTTCTGTATTTTTAAACTTTCAATAAAATGTTTATTAACCTTAAAATTTGCAGGTTTTAATGGTAATATTCTGTTTGTAATCATTTAGGAGGAAGTCGAACACATTTTTTAAAGGATTTTTCATGTCACAAATTTAACAAAATCTGACATTATTCTCTACGAATTAATTTAGTTATCAAATGGAAAACATAGAATTTTTTTGCAGCGTACTTTTATATCCATTCCAGATATCCTCATATTTATACATTAATGATTTAGTAATTATGAAAGTAGAATTCTGAGAGGAAGCAGAGATGAGGAAGATATAATTCCTAGCCAATGTACTGTACCTGTTTTTGTGAGGAGAGAGTGGGAAACCATTTAGTTAAAACCACTCTCAGTAGACCCAAATCGGATTTGAACATCGATCTCATATCTGGCAATTCAGTTTATTGTGAGAGTGACTTGTAAGATCATGTGACCACCAATTTCAGTCAAATTTCATTCATTTAAAACTTTTTGTAACTATAGCTAACCTGTTCTGAGAGATTTTGGCCAGTATTAATTTTGTTATGTATTATTTATATCTCTATTTTAAAATAAAGTTCATCTGATTAGTCCCTTATACCCTTCTCAACTCAAAGGATTGAAGAGATAACAGGTATTTCAGTTTTTTCTTTCTTTTCCCCCTAGTCGATTGAATTCGCTGATAACAGCTTCTTGGAACTAAAACTGGAGGTTGATAGAAACGCTTGTTTCTTTATCAAACCACTAGGTGTGGAGAATAGTCAGGTTGAGAGCTCTGATGGAAATTTGGTTTTTGGGGAGGGTGGGGTGGAAGCAAAAGGTTTGTATATTTTTTTTCATGGCGGGAGAAAGAGGCTACCTATACTTGGAGTTCTAACAAACAGCTACAGAGTCTAAACTAGAAGGCAATTAGGAGTGTCGGCGTCGATTCTCTGATCGTCACAGAAAATGCCGACCGGAAATTTTTAGTCAACCAAGTGAACTGGTCCGTTCCTCAATATTTTTTATTGGTTTGTTGTTGAAGGCTAGATTGGAAGGTTCAAATGAAAAAAAAAAATTATAGGAAGGTTATCGTTAAAACCATCTTCATTAATTGAGGTGAGACTTTTAAAGTTTTTTTTTTAGATCGACGTCTTAAAAGTGTTAAATCCAACAAAAATATGAGAAAACGTCTAGCACCATGGATTGAAAACAGCTTGCTATTATTGACCAAGTCTAGCAAGTATTAATTTGCACATTTAAGTTAGTTATGATATGTATAAAAAAATTTAGCTACTAGTTATTTGATTCATTTGAAAAAAATAAGGATATTTAAATATAATTTATATATTATCAGTTTTTTGAATACGTATACATTACAAATCCAAATATAATAATTAAATTTTAACATTACATTAACTTGATACGACTAGATTGGTATATGTAAATATATACTAACATGGTACTAGAATATACATAACTATAGTTAATTTTAATAGCCTTTTTCAGAGGAAGAACATAAAGAAAATTAGGGCGCATTAAAATTTAAATACTCATTTAAAAATAATTTCAATATTTATTAAGATGATTTTATCTGCTTCAGTGGCCACGTGGTTTATTGCGATATTTTCACAATAGACCAGACTGCCGATAGCAGGGAGATTGAGTTCGAATCTTGGTCGGCTGTACTTAGGGTAGTTTTTACTAAATTGGTTTTCCATCCTCCCCCCACGAAAATGCGGGTACATTTATTATAAATTCAATCTTTCTCATCAACGTATTAGTGTAATTAGTACATATTCATATAGCCTGAACAGTTATTAAGACGTTGTGATAAAAATAAGAACACAACAAGTTTTAAAATGTAGCCTTGTGCTTAGTTAGTAAGTTTCCTATATTTATTCAAATAAATAAATAGTAAGTCTTGGTGGGAGAGAAACATAATAACATTAAACTAATTATTTTGTAGCCCTTTTGAAACATATAAATAAATATTTCAGTGAGTGTGAAAAGATATTTTTAAATTAAGACATTTTATTTAAATTATCACTGAAAGATTGATTAGATGTTTCAAATTACGTGCAAAACTCCAAAGTGATATTTATCCACGTGACTAGACAGTTAAAGAGATTGTCTATGAGGCCAGGGAAATGTTTTTCAATTACGTGTGGAGCCCATACAAATATATTTTCTTCTTTTACTGTACATGAATTCGTCTTGCTATTCAATTTGTAAATTTTAGGGCGGAATGCTAAGTATTAGATGTGCGGTTTTAAATCAAGTTTGTAGGTCATGTTTATATATTTTTGTTTACTAAGTGTAAAATATAGGACAAACACAACAGAGTATTATGAAATAATTAATAAGCATAAACATTGTATATTTTCAAAAGGTAGCATATATGTGGATCAGTTTTCGTGTATCTTATATTTTTCGAGCTAGTATTTTTTTCTTTCTAAAATCACTTTGTAAAAAAAATATATATTTGAAATTACATTTAAAGTTAATTCATTGTATCACTCTCCAAGCTACATACCTGCACTTGATATCAATTATTGTTTTAATATTAATTTTTTAGGTGATTAGGTGATTGGAAGTGCATTACCCTAAAACTAACCTCCATAATTCCATGTCCCTATATTGGCTAGTTTAGATTGAAGCCAACCCAGAGAAACCTTAGGCATTATAAAAGTCTCCTAATGCTTTTAGTCACTGATAATTATGCCTAATAAAAGTATATATAGTATGTATCCTAATTTTGAGTTAGTTCGTTCAACACCAAGAGTATTAGTGACTTAATATAAAGTATTTGAATTGGAAGCTTATCTTAGAGCAAATACGAGTCTACCCACATTATCGTGAAAGGAGATGGTAGGAAACCACGATAAAACAAATTTAATTTTACCTCCAATGCATAGGGCAAAGATTCGAACTCTTGTCTTTCTCGTCTTCAGCAGCACAGTAAATATGTAGCTGGATATATTAGACCAACCATGGCAATCTCGTGGGCCTCGGGCCGCCAGCTTATCCATGATTTAGTGCGGTCATATACCGTATATTGAACCATCGTACGATCCAACCCTATTCTTCTTTTTATGAACGTTAAAAACATAAAACATTTTAGAATATCATATTTGAGTATTTGACCTAATTCGTAGAACTAGTGTATATGAGGTTGGTGTGCCAAATCTGTACTATTTCTTCGACATGTATCCATTAGAAAAAAAAGTGGTGTTTGCACACCAAATATTTGCAATGTTTGTCAGCACATACATATGGTTACAGGTTTTTTTTAGCACCACATCTTACCACCCGTTCGGGTTATAAGCTTATGTACTAATTACGCTGATAGTTTTAGAAATTAGAAAGGTTATATTTATAGGAAGTGTGCCAGCAATTGCGTGGAGGGAGAGTAGAAAACCATTTAGGAAAAACCACCCTCAGTACACCCAACCGAGATACTAACCTCGATCTCCCCGTCATCGTCAGTATAGTCTACTGCGAGAGTAGCTCGTTATACCGTGTGGCCTCTAAAGCGAATCATGTTGACAGTTGCATTCTAACATTAAATAAGATAACCCAAAACCCAAGAAGTATCGGATCACATTAACATATTTGTAAACAATTATTTAAATGACTTTGGCCCAACATTCACACCATTTATTGAAGGATCATTCTGCTGGTGTTTTAGTTGAAATCAATCTTTTTCGTTTTGAGTTACGCTGAAACAGATTTTTGCAACATTAACATCCTTTTTGCAAATAGTCGACCTCTGTGGTCTTGGGATAAATGCTCACATCAGGACCCGATGTTCGTGGGTTCAAACCCTGTCGGGGTTGATGGATTTTTATTGAGAGATAAAAATTCGTAGCACAACTTCATTTGTAAGAGAAGTAAAGTCATCGGTCCAATGTCGATTGTGGCATGTAAAATAACCCTTGAAAGTATGTGTAAATATCTTTTCCGGCAAAATTGGTAGGCCCTTTTGCTCTCGATCCTAGAAACTCTCATGGGCTGATATAATTAGTTTGTTCAGAAATTACACGTTAAATACCTTAAATAAATAAATAAATAATAAGCAAGAAGCGGAGCAGAAAAAATAAGTTGCTTGCAATATAGTAGGTTACACTAGCCTTTTATTCCCTATCTCGCAACTTTAGGAAGCCAATTAAATTAGGTTCTTCAAAAAACCTATTAGTTCCACTAAATATCTCACTAGTGGTCGTAAACAGGTGAAATATCACTGGGGTCAGTTCTCTGTTTGTCCAGATCACAAGGATTATAATAAAGCCAACAGACAATTCATACATTTAGTGATTTTTGTGCAAATCTACAGATCATTTCTTTTTTATTGTGTATACCTAATAGACCCTTATATTACATCGGAAACCCTACTATAATAGTTTCCAAACATTCACTGAAATTAAATTATAAATACAATGCTGTTTTGCTAGGAGTTATTAAACCTTATAAGTTACTAATCAACCAACAATTGTGGAATTTTATTTATTAGTGGACTATCTATTATGTACTGTACATTTCTCTAGCGAATCGAGGGACTTAGGGACTAAAACGCTGATATAGTTGGCAATCTGGAGACGCACCTGTGTCCATAGAAATGTACACTCTAACAGCTCTCCTGAGACTAGATTGTCAATGCTAATGCAAAGGTCCATAGTTTAAATCTTTTGACAGGCATATTTTTCAAATAAATAATTTCATGCTGTTGTTTGGCTTCTTTGTATGTAGGGCTACTATAAGACATTATGTTTGTCCCAATTGTGGCCTGCTCACAGTATAATCTCTTTACAATTGTCACTAAAGAATTAATCAACTAGCTTTAGTAACTGGTGTTTGTATTAATGGATCTGGAACCTTGATATTTTGATATGGATAGATAGCGATATATGTGGATAAATAAAGGATTGTGTCTTACTCTTAGTAAAGGTCTAACAATTTAACTATGTTATTAGAACAGTGACATAATAAGTGGACGGTCCAGCGTTTAAAACCCTGCCCAACTATATTTTAAAATTTATAACTTCAGATATTAAACGTCTTTCTGATCGATCCGTAGTATTTTGTGTCAGACATATAAAGATTGTCAGTCACCTTATTTCACATTAATTTGTATAAAGTCCCAATCTTAATTTATTTCAATCCCAAAGAGCGAGGCAGTCAAGAAAAAAGATCGAATTTGATATTTTGAATAATATCAACGTTTCATCTCATAAAGTCGTTTTCGCATTGCCATCTGTCTTGAATGATTGTCAGCGCGTCTGTTCGGCCTAGAGCTGAAACTATTTTACTGATTGGGCTAAAATTTGATACCTAAGGTTACCTAGATGAATTTTTGGAATTACCTATCCAACCATAAAATTAAGGGTAGCCTACCTAGAGGTAAAAATAATAAAAACTTTTCTAAATTGGCTATAACGATTATGTTTCAAATATGTCTTTAGACAAAGTTTAACATTATAAACAAAATGGCATATTGATTGATTTTTTTGGTTTTTAGGGGATATCTCAAATTTTTAACATTTCTCGGCAAATTCTCGAGATTTGTAAATACTTACTTTTAGAAAAATGTAAGACTCTTAATATTAAAAAATATAAACATAAATATTTTTGATAAAACCCACAGTCTCTGAGCTATAAGCAAATATATATTTTAAAAGGGAAGTTTAGGAAAAAGGAAGTTGAAAATTTTAATAGCTAGTACACTATACAACCAGAAATATTTTAAAATTAGAAAATCAAAAGTATGGTGCAGGTAAGTAGGGGTGGGTTTTAGAAAATTATAAAATTAATATAAATAGTGAACTTTTTCTGGGGGAGATAATAAATTGTATATATAATTTAAAATTGTATTAATGAAAGAACAACACATTCAAATTTAATTGAAAAGGGGGTAATTTAGTTTAGTGATTACGATGTTAAAAATGGAGAGAAAAACTAGTGTATAATTAGTGGCAAAGAACAATTAAAATTCACCTCTTTTATATACATATCCTCATATTTAGGTTTAGGAGCGGGAAAGGCTTTTTGGTGCACTGTATCTTTTTTGTTAATGGAACTAAAACCCCGTGTTGGTTTGGGAATCAATATGTAACAATATTGTTGGCAGATATAAATACAAACCATTAGCTTTAAAATTTACCAATAAAATTTCTGCTAGCAATTTCAAATTTTTAAATATAGATTGGATTGGGTATCTTATATTAGAGAAATATATGTAAACATACCACCAAGAGTGCCAAGATTTTTTGTAAATCGTCTTGGAAAGCACTTGTTTATAAAGATTTCTCTTAACATCGTTCGATAACTCATAAAAACAAATATTGGTTGTTGGTTGTTCTTAGTAACATTTTGTATAATTTTTGTTAAGAAATTGCTACAAACAGAAACTAAAATTAAAACCACTATCCCACATGACGAGCCAGATGATTACAAGAAATTACACCTACTCTACATATTTGTGTTGTTTTTAGAGTAGAATAATCTGGTTATGTTTATTTTATATAAATTACTTAATTGGTCTTATTACTATGTTCTATAAACTTCAATCGATATTACTTAAATATTATGGAAAAATAAATTGATTAAACGTAAAAGGTCATACAGTAAACGTGGTAGTGAATATGATAAATTAATATTCCATTTATTTAAAGTAGACCAGCTTATTTTCATAGTTTATAAGATAAGCTTCGTGAAATTCATACAAACATTGTTGCTATATTTCTATCAATAAAATAGTTCATAGTTGCTCAAAACTGTTATCAATGGCTAGCCACTGAATATGTAACAGTTTTATGAACATTTTGAGCATATGAACCATGGCGTGAGAATAACCGACCTTGGTTTAAAAAATTGAGCTAGATAAATAATTATTGATTTATTAAAAAGTCATTGAATTAAAATAAATTTGATTTTCCTTTTTTCCAAGAACATTCAAATGAGAACCAAACAGCTGTTCAACTAATATGGTTCCAGGAACATTCGCAAAGGAACCAAATAGCTGTTCAACTAATAGGTTCCAGGAACATTCGCAAAGGAACCAAATAGATGTTCAACTAATAGGTTCCAGGAACATTCGCAAAGGAACCAAATGGATGTTAACCTATTATATTATCATTGAAAAACGTATGACCATTTGTTGATATATCTTTCTTTGTATCTTGTAACAATATCTAATACCTATATTTACTCCCCATTAGTGGATACAAATTAGCTTATAATGTCTTTATACATCAGAGTAGCATGGTTATTATAGCGGACGTTTCTGTGCTATTTTGCTAATCCATTAAAAATGTTTTGTGATATTTTAGAACATAAACCTTATTTATAAAATAAGTAAAGTCACAAGAAAAGGTTTTTTCTTCTAAGATGTAATTATTTTTTCACTCCTAGTTATATTTTTAACAAGACTCTGTTCTTTTTTTTTTCAGACGATCCTAAACTCCATGCACAAATACCAGCCAAGGTTTCATCTTGTTCGAGCGAACGACATTTTGAAACTTCCTTACAGCACGTTTAGGACGTATGTGTTCAAAGAGACCGAGTTTATCGCCGTCACCGCCTACCAGAACGAAAAGGTAAGAGTGACATTCACATCTGCTCTACATTTTTGGTCAATGTCACGCAAAACAAAAAAAAAATAATCCAAGTTTTCACGCATGGCTGTCAATTATTTAAAGCATAAGAAAGAATGGGTAGGAGCAGTATGTATACATTTTACTTTATTAAATTATTTCAACAAATGATTATCATAAATAACTTGAATATCTATTTCATTCTAAACTGGAATCTCGAATTGGATTGCTTATGCAACATCCTCAATCTTTTGGTATGTTATTATCATTAATTTAGCTTTGTTTTTGTAAACCCATATTATGTAATGAAAGGGATAGCGCACACATGTTATTCACAAAGAAGAATGGTCACTGTAGATGTATTACAAAATTCAACGTATGGATATTTTTTCCTTTGAAAATTGTCAATGAAAATAAGTAGTTTGGTGTCTTTCTGATAAATCTGAAACTATAACAAAGCTAACTTTTAAAGTCAGAACCTCAATTTTCAATTTCTTGTCTGGATAAAGAGCTATTTGCTATAGGCCTACATCATATTTCTAGTCCAATCATGTTTGATCGTCTTTTATGAAAACATTTGCTTTGAAATTATACATCCTACTATGTAAAGTTATTTAGTAAAAATAAATAATTTTGTTGTGTCTCAGAAAATAAAGACAATATTAATAAATTCTTATAAAATAGGTACCTTTTATCCAACTCGCCTTTCTATTAAAATCTAACACAAGTTAAGAAACAAGAAAACTTCTACTAAATCTTTCTTATTTCAGATAACGCAACTTAAAATTGACAACAACCCTTTTGCTAAGGGATTCAGGGATACAGGTGCTGGTAAACGAGAGAAAAAGTAAGTACCTTTTTGTGTCATTGATATGTGTAACCAATATATTGTATTTTCTGTAAGCTCTGTTTTCAATTAATAATTGTTTAGTGTATATTGACCATAAGTTCAAACTGTGGAGAAATTTTTATACTAACCTAAATTTACACTCAAGTATTTTCAACCAATGAATCAAATTTGAAATTTAATAACTGTACACTCTAAATAATATAGAAGTACCAACCAAACTACCTAATTAGAATATATCAAATTACCCTTCGAGATGTTAATAAAGTTCCCACTCGCGTTATTGGATAAGTGAGCTTAAGGGGCACTTTTTACAAACGGTTTACGCAAATTAAGGTACAATTCTTCTCAATCTTATCTTCTTCATACCCACCATATTATTGAAAATATTAGGATAGCACATACAGGTATTAAGACGTGGCACAAAAAAAAAACTTCCCAAAAAGAATTTATGCATCATAATATTATCATCTTAATGAAACAAAGCAACTATGATTCTAACATATTCAAGTTAAATGAACAAAGTAAAAGTTAGCTATGCTTTATTTATAATTATATTTAACTGTGTAAATTAATTATTATAAACAAATATCAATGTTCTTTACAAACTCGTTCTCAAAACATTATTGGATTTCTAAATAATCAATTTACTATTATTACTATTATTATAATAATTATTATTACTATTATATAACAATAGAATAGAAGTTAGCTGGTTTCAGAAAATATATTAATACACCTAATATACCAATGGACTATATAATCTTAATTTAATAACAATACACAAGATAAATACTTTTTTAAACCTAACTTTAAATACTGCTAAATAACATACGTCCCCCAGTGTCAATGCTCCTGAGATGGACGTAGGGAAGCTGGGATTAACTTGGTTTGTAACTCATTGGGAAGAAGTGGGAGTAGTTTCATCATTCTCTCTTCAAGAAATAATGTTGATTGTTTTTATAAACTAGTAGTTCTGTGAACAGTAGACCTAGCTCCCTTCATGTTATTATTGTTACTACAGTATTACTAAGTAGTTCTGTGATCAGAAGGATTAGCTCCATTCGTGCTATTATCGTTACTACCTTCTTACTAGTATTCTCTATGATTAGAATACTTCGCTCCCTCCATGTTATATTTATTACTACAGTTTTAATATTTCTCTTTGGGTTCCAAGTTGAAACATATCCTATCATTTCTTCTTTAAATTGAAGCTGCTATTTTTCTTTGGTGATAAATCTATACAGCTAGAGTAACATGTTTAACGGTAGATTATACTAATTAAGAATAACTATTTTTGTTGTGGGTCAAGATTTCAGTCCAGAGATTCATGTCAAATTTCTTTTTAAAAAACTATCTAGTTGATTGATCAAATACCTAGAATTTTAAATCCAAATCACTTAAGATGTGCTGTTAAATGGAAAAACTATTTGAGAGGCTACCGTATTGAAATGGATAGCTAAATTGATACACCAAGTGCATACATTGTTCGGTAGAAATTAATAGAATATCCTTGCCGAACTTAGTTAACATTCATCTAGCATTTGGAAGTTATTTCGGGGTAAACAGACACATATATGTTTGAGTGACCACTATCTTTAAGTGGATAACAAGAATAAAATCCATGTGCATATGTTGTTTAGCTTCGGGTAAAAGAATGTCGGGGCTAAATTTTGTTACAATTTGCACAGGAATGTGACCGTTATTGTGGAACAAACATTCAGGTAAACAGACATAAAAACAAAATGTCAAATGGTCAAGCTAAAACAGGACCTCACTATGCTTGATCAACTATCTTTACTATGCCTTATTCCTTATCAATAGATCGAGTATTTAATAACCCTTGGGTTAATAATATAAATCAAAACTTCACATCCTTAACATTAGTGTTCTTTTCTAAATCCAAATATCGTTCTTTTTTTTAAATTGTAACAAAAGGATTTATTTTGACAAAAAACATTAAATGAATTAACAAAAATATGCCTTACGCGAAAATGTATACTCCTGAGATTAAAGAAATGTT
The DNA here is from genome assembly GCA_902151455.1 of Timema bartmani. NCBI lineage: Eukaryota > Metazoa > Arthropoda > Insecta > Phasmatodea > Timematidae > Timema > Timema bartmani. Next base: position 105,589 of record CABFWB010000382.1, on the reverse strand, counting down.
TTATAAAATTAGGTCAACCTTCCTCAAACAAGTAAAGTCATCTTTTGATAGGTTCACAAAATAAAATTTTAAGCTAATTTGGGATTGTCCTATAGGGCTATATGTAAGTTATTACACATTTTTTAAAAACACTTTTAACTTCAAATATTTTAAAATTGTTAGAACTCTTGCCTACATTTATGTGAAAACAATATTTAAAAATATCAAACCACTTCATAAATAATCTCCTTAAAGATCCTGAGTAAAGACAGGTATGGACCCTTTTCTAACATTTACCAACTGTGTGAAAAGATACAGTGCCCACCCTACCTAACTTAAATTGACCTAAAAAAAGTTTTTATTTTATTCCTTTGCTTTCATTCTGTTTAACTACCATGGTTGTAAAACCAACACTTTTTTTTTGTCTCTGCTGGTAGCCTTTGGCCACAAAGTCTAACAGCCCGTTGCCACCTTTATTTCACACGAAACCAACACAAACACACACGCAAACAAGGACACTCCTACAGAAATACATTTCCGTCAACGCTTCGCATGTCTTCTGTGTTATAATTAGGTGTATACAATTTTTTTACAGCTAAAGCACAGGTGTTAGCTAGCCTTCAAGAATATATCATATTTGAAATAATACAATAATGGCCTATTAAAATTTAATTAAGTGGATTTTCTGATAACCTTTCTCGAAGATTATTCTTTTAGAGAGTCGATTGATAAGTTTTATTAAATAATTACTATATTTTACTGTATATTATATTTATAGCAGAGTTGACCACAAACATAGATTTCCTGATACTTATCAGATAGGTTCAACTTTAATACAGCCTTGTTGCACGAAAATGTGTTTTAATAAATTGTGTATGTTCATGTCCTCTAAGCCAGTGACTTACGTATACTTTTAAATCAACCCTTTTTTTTCAAGTCCCCATTTTAGATTGGTTTTACCTAGAAAGTTTTGTCATTGGAGTTTAATAAAAAACGTATTTTATTTCACATTTATTCAAGTCTTTTTAATCAGAAAAAGTTTTAATTGATATCATTGGAGTTTTGACTATATTTAATTTTACATAGGAGGTCACTATTTTTCGAATAGATATAAAATGAGTTATACTTATGGTTTTAAGTACCTTTACATTGCGAATGCAGTATTTCTCTTTGAGATGTAATTAAAAAAAAATTATCATTGCATCTTAATAACTGTTTGGTTTACATGCAAACCATTTTATAAATAATTATTAATAGCTTCCTGACATTATTATACTCGTTCAATTAGATTGAGACAGTTCTATGGAGAACTATTTGTAAGGTTTGAATTGATATTTCACATAGTTAGATTCAGGCTTGGACTGGCCCACCGGCCCATCGGCCCTCGGGTCGGTGCGCCCTCAAAGTTTCTCGAATTTGCACTCTCGGCCCAGAATCCCCCTCCCTTTTGGCGAAAAAATAATTTGCAATGATTAAAATAAGATATTTAAATTTTTAATAAGATTCGAATAATCAAGACAAGGTGGAACCGTGAAGGCGAAATTAAATTTAAGTGAGTACAGATTTAGGGGGTGGGGATGTTCAGCAACAAGGGGCGATTGGCGCCCGGGGACAGCGGAATAGAAGGCACACCTCTTCAATGATCCGTTTGGCCGTGTCGCGTAGATGCAATTGGAGGGGTGGAAATAAGCTGTTTAGTTGTTTTCGCGATTTAAACGATATAGTTTGATGTTCATTTTATAACCTGTGTAATTTTTTGGATCCTGCGTAATTTTTCATTACTGTGGTAAGAATTAAGAAAATTTAAGTTAACAGACAACAAAAACTATTGTTTAGTTACTAAGTTTTGTTAATAAGGAGAGCCTTTCGTGGGCCTTGAAGTTCATATCCACAAAAAGTTACTGAGATCGTAACACATTACCCTCCCTGGAATAAGTTTTGATCAAAACGTTCTCTCTATCACTCACGTTTCCATTTCTAATTTCTATAATGAACTTATTTTGACTAGTAATAACATCAAACTATTATTATATTTTAAATGGGATTTATAACTGCGTCCTTCCCTTTTTATAATTTGGATGTGTAAAGTTAAATTCATTTAATAATTTAGAAATTTAAATTTTTGAAAGTTTGGCGTGAAAATGAAAATCTATTTTGAAATGTGAAGGTGTGTTGCTTTGAAGAGACTTGTATTCGGTGCTGATACAAGTCAGGTTTATTTGAGGTGATTGGGGGTGTGATATCTACCCTTCCTTTTGTCAGAGACAAAGCCAGTTTGCTTAGGACGGATGTTGTTGAGACAGGCTGTATCCGAAAAGTCCGAGGATCCTTGCCATGGATATAGTAAAATATCTTATACAATTTGTTCCTTAAATGCTGGATGTTTTGTTAAATAAAATTCACCTATCCCATGAATGTTTCTTTATACTGTATTTATTAAAAATAACCTATGCAATTCGGAATATTCAACAATGCCTTGAGTCACATGAAAAGAAAATTATTTTATTTTTGAAGTCCTTGCAATAACCAATAATAGTTATTATTAATCAATATTAATGGGTTCTACCAGCACTCTCATAGTTATTTTACAATAAAAAGGTAAACCTTTTTGAGTTCGTAATATAACTTTACGCCCTCTGAAAATCCAAGGTCTGCGCCCTTTTATAGGGCCCAGTCCAACCCTGGTTAGATTATATATAACAAAAATAACTGTCCAAATAAAATCCAAATATCTTAGTGTAACATAAGTTTTAAAAAAAATTGCTTAAGACGAATTCAGTCAGTGTTTGTGAGGTAAAACAAACAAGAACAAACAATGTATTATATCACTCCCATACGCTCATGGTATAGATTACATTAATATACAAAAATATAAGTATAATAAAATGTCAAACCAAAATATGTATACTTGATGGGAAAAAAATGAAACAATATATTTTATAACAAAAGTTTATTTTAAACTGAATTATAAAGAAACTTTATTTTTAGGTAGGCCTATATATATAAAGTGCAATGGCCCTAAAGAAGAGGAAAACTGACCAAGGGGACTTATCATTATGGTCAGTGTTTTGACATAAAGAATGGTCGGGGAAGTAGAGGAGGGAGAAAGGGCAGATAAGTCAATTAAGTTTTTGGAACTCGCATCGGTGGCCACACAGTCTATGGCATCACTCTTGCAATAGACTGGACTTCCAGTAGTGGTGAGATTGCGGCTCAAATCCCGGTCAGGGGTGATGAGAGTGGACTTTCCTAAAGTGGTTTGCCACTCTTCCTTCACGCAAATGTGGATAAACTACTTAACATTAGTACATACGCGTATAATCCAAATGAGGAGTAGGCCGTGGGGATAAATGTACTTATTTTAACATATTTTTTGAGATTTCAAAGTGTGTTGCTACACGTATCACAAGTTACACACTGCCATAAGGGATAGGACTTTGGTGAATCTCATCAGTCCTAAGTGGTTGGGAATTAAAGGTGTTTGGATTGACTAGTATGTATTCATCTACATTTATTTTCTAGTGAACGGAACACCTTTTAGAATTTACATCTTTTTATTACAACATTGATAGAATATTAATATATCAGTGGCGTGTCGTGGTGTGTTGCAAAGGAAGCAGTCCTTGTTAAAACTGTACCTTTGATATTTTCTCGCCCAATTGGACCCTATTTGACCAGTCCTATATATGCTCTGCTCTACACAACTCACTCGGGAATGCATTCTCCTCAATGCCTATCCAATGAGTGTTCTACTGAGGGATGTGAACAATTCACCGGTACAGTTTAAACTAATGCTGCTTATCCGGGCAACACTTCACGACACGCCACTGATATATTTATATACACTATTACATCACTCATAGCCCTGTTTGTCGGATAATTTGCAAGTATTAATGTACTACTGCCCAGGTCACACCCGAATGTACTAACCGTACATCCGTTCCGTGGTAGCTCTTTCAATGTCCCAATGAATTGAGATACGGTCATTGTGAGTATGAGGGAAAGGAACCAATGTAAGCTCTTACAACTAAAAGTTTATCTAATCAAACCCTGGTGGATTTTGGGATAGTTCCCTTTTCAGGAAAATAGCTCATGTTACCAGCTGGGAATCAAACCCATGGTCCCTTTCTTCGTAGCCAGGTGAGCTAATCACTACACCATGAGTTCGGCTAACGTTTTAATTAATTACTAGGTCTGACACCTTAGCTCACTTGGTAGCATGTCTGCCTACTGAGCTGCGTTTGATTCTCGGAAGGGCACTCACAAATGTACATTTTTAGTGAAATGTGCGTTTCCGCTTTCACGTGGATGAACTGACTAAAGGAGGTTGGATGTTGTGTCGATTCTGTCTTTAAATTTATTTAATTAATCATGTATTGGTTTAATCAGTCACTTCACTAAGCACACGTTCAATACCTCTAGTAATAATAATAATAATAATAATAATAATAATAATAATAATAATAATAATAATAATAATAATAATAATAATATAGATGTTTATCAAAACTGACAGATAGTCATGAATTGAAGTATGAATACATGAAAATAGATCTACCAGCTTTTTCTGGCAGCTACTCTAGACATACCTCCACAATTTCATACTGCTTGTATTCAGGCTACTCTAGTTCATACCTCCACAATGTCATACTGCTTGTATTCAGGCTACTCTAGTCATACCTCCACAATGTAGTGGTATCAAGGTTGTTTACTCTAGCTCCCATCTTCACACTAAGCTGCTTGTAAGTATAGAGTTCAGTGGTACAATGGATTAACTCCTAGCTGTATTTTCACTTAAATGATTAACTCATCTTTCACACAATGTGGATTTTTTCTTTAATATTTAACACAAAGCATATTATGGGCTGAGTCCAAAGGGTAATAGTGATTTAGGTAACTAAGAGGAAATGCACCCATTTAGGTGAGAAGAGGGAAGGACAAAATCCGCATTTGAAAGACCACCCCATTACACAAGGCTGAATAGTCGAAACTTTTCTTCCCCGTCACTACCAATCTAATCAATTACAAAATTATATATATTTAGCACAGCGTCTTACTACCCGTTCTGATTATACGCCTAAGTACTAGTTACGCTAATGGGCTAGGAATTAGGAAGGTTGAATCCAGAGGAAGTGAACCCTAATTTGTATGGAAGGAGAGTGGAAAACCATTTAGGAAAAAACCCCTCCAGTTCACCCGAACGAGTTTCTAACCTCTATCTTCCCGCTCTCAGCAGTCTAACTGAACACGAAACTAGCGCGTTAGCTAACTACGCCATTGAGGCGGGTATCTAATCGATTGCCTGATCATAGCTGGCAACTCATCGACCACCGATTTTGGCTTCTGAGAGGAGTTTTATCAGGGGGTGGAAAGCTTTTTCTAAAAAATAAGAAAAGTCATACAGATAAAAATACTATACATATACCAATAGTTTAGTAAAAAACAGTACTAGTAGTGGAAATGTGATTGCTAGTCTCTAATAATGCAAACTTTTCTGAGATCCCAATAAATTACCAGGCCCATTTTAGACCCCCGGGCCCGAGTACCACGTACTCCTTACACCCCTCTCTCAGAGGGCCTGCATAAAGGATCAAATAAATTGTGTGTCTATGATAACTGCGTCTCACCACCTATTTGGATTGTAAGTAGGGCTTTTCTAAACTAGCTTTTAATGTATTGTTTATTATTTAAATATAAATATGTAGGCCTATGTCAACCAATTCTAGATGTAAATTTAGATTTAATGTGTGTTTCATAAATGTTTATAATTTAAGTAGCCTAAGTTAGAGCAAAAATAATAAAAATGGCTTAAATTTTCAACTTTATATATATTTGTTTAAATTTTCTCTATCAGGGCCTATGTGTCCATTTAACAAATTAAATATTGTTAGTGTTTTAAGGTAAGTAATATTAGAAAAGTTATAAATAATTAGTTTTACATCTTTAGTTCCCGCTTTCGTCTAAAAGTAGGGGATTCTAAAATTCCCGTTTTCTGATCTCGTGTCGATGGTTGAGTCTCGTTCCCGATCTCGTCTCGAACCAAAAAAGTCGATCTCGTACACCCTTATTTGTAAGCATAAATTATTATAATTATTATTATTATAATTATTAAGTTAATAGAAAAGGGATTAGGTAGTTATAACTTAGAGGAAATTTACCCGCATTTGCGTGGAGGAAGAGTGTGAATGATGTCTTAAAAAAAACTTCTGTGCACTTGACTGGGATTTGAGCTCCAATCATCCGTCATCAGCTGCCAAGTCTATTAAGAGATCCCGTGACCACCAGAAAACTTGACCTTCCTTAACCTGATTATTACCACGCAAATTCCGGCGATTTAGGACGTTGTTGCAATCTGCCACGCCACTATCAGCCCTTGATCTTTCATGCAGTTTAAATTTTCTCTATCAGGGCCTATGTGTCCATTTAACAAATTAAATATTGTTAGTGTTTTAAGGTAAGTAATATTAGAAGAGTGTGAATGATGTCTTAAAAAAAACTTCTGTGCACTTGACTGGGATTTGAGCTCCAATCATCCGTCATCAGCTGTCAAGTATATTAAGAGATCCCGTGACCACCAGAAAACTTGACCTTCCTTAACCTGATTCAACTATCGATTAATATATGCGTATATCCCTGACGAGTACTAAGACAAGGCCTATTCTCGTAAATTTCACAAAATTCACGACTTTCTCATTATGATTTGATTCAATGGTTTATTTTATTACCACGCAAATTCCGGCGATTTAGGACGTTGTTGCAATCTGCCACGCCACTATCAGCCCTTGATCTTTCATGCAGTGTTTCCTCACATTGATGAGTGCAAGTGTTTGGTAAATGTGTGGGGAAACGTAATTAACAAACGGACCTCACCTAATTAGTACAACACCTGTCAGTCTTTCTCACCATGGAAATGTGTCTCTTCAATTACAGTTACTTACCACGTTCACGCACCAAATGTTACTACCACCTGACATGCATTACACCTGATTCCTTTGCAAATAAAACGCGTGCGGACAAAATATAGATACAAGGTTCGATTTACGATAGGGACATTTAGGCATGTTTGATAACTCCTTATGTGTAGACTTACACACTCCACTATAGTAAACACTTGAGACATCTTCCAAACAGAAAGCTCGAATTTACCATATACGAGTTTTGAACCCACATCACAAGTAAACTTTAGAGAAGGTTTAATGATCTCGAAAAGTTTTCCGTTTGGTCAAATAATTATCGAACTCATAGACATAAAACCATACTAATTAATCGGAAATAGAATTAGATAATATAACATACTTTTTAGTTAAAAGACCAATGACTTATTAATTTTACTTTATTTAAAAAAATGTATCACAGTTATTAGTTGTTTTATTATTGAGTGCTATTAATAATAAATATCTATTATCACGGCACTCATTCATTTTCTTTATGTTTATTTAAGGGGAAAAATTATTAATTAGAAATATGTATACCCCCACGCATCAGGAAAATACACACTTCGTTTCGTTTACCCTGAGCTTTCCTATATAAGTTCCACTATGGCTCAGCTTATAAGAGGCCATAGTGTAGATCATCCTGATAGGATTGCTTGCTTTCAGGATAAAGGAGTGTACATTTAATTTATTCTTTGATTTTTATTATAGTGGATCTAATAATAAGATATTGTTATTATTACTATTATTATTATTATTATTATTATTATTATTATTATTATCACCGCGTCTTACTACCCCTTAGAGTTATACACACTCACGCTAATGTGTAATGATAGGGTGATTGTGAGATGAAATGGAGGACTTACAGTTTAACGTGGAATCCGAACCACGGTGGAGGTCTGGCATTCCACAGAGTCACAAGCTGTGATTAATACACGTCTCGTCAGAGGTGAAGGGAGGGTTTGGCAATCAGTAATAGTAAGAGGTTTTTTTTAAATGTTGGGTCGTTTTGAATAACGTACTTAGCAAAATCTGTGTGGAAACTGAAACGAACCCTATTTCAACTGTTTTAAATTTTCTATTGACAAATTTGAATAATTTATATATATTTAAATGATAATAATTATTTATCATTGTTCAAACCTTCACTAAGGATAGGATACACCCAAATTCCAAAAAATATTATAACCAGAAATTATGAATTAATTTTATTTAAATTCTTAAGTTCTTATCTAGTTTCTATAACGGTCAAATGTATCTTTGATATACTATATAAATAGAATAGTATTGTTCAAGATCCTTTAATGACGTTCTTAGACCACTCACCTAATGCTATTTAGTTGAATCAAATACATTTTTAGTGAGAATTTAATCATCTTTTATGACAGACACACATATACCCTATTTAAGAAATTTGGCTACAAAATATTGATTTATTTTTGTTGAAATGCTGGTTGCATGGATATGAGTTCGTATAAAATAGTTTATTCACTTCTAGGCTATTAGTTAGATGCTTACAATATTATAATAACTGTGACCTAATAGCAAAAGAATAGTCTATTTTTAGTTTTCATAGTAGATTTGAAAGTCATGATTTATTTTATCTTAATCTTTTTAGTTTACTTTTGGAAACCAAGTATGAAAACGTGATTTTATTGTTTTAATGTAAGGCTATACTCAAGTATTAGCACATGTTTACTTTCTCATATCAAGAGAAATAATAACTATAATCATTAAAAGAATCGATTTCCAGATTATGATGAATCCTTACATTTTATGAGAACACAAACCCCCCAAAAAGGAATTTTCAATTCTGTCTTCTTCGTGTATGTCTCTCTGTCACCTCTATATTTTTTATTATTTTGACCCTAGCCCTAAAATTAAGGGTAGTTTACTGAAAGATTATTTTAATTCTAAATATTTCAATAATTTATTTAACAATTTGGTTTGAAATGTATATCTAGGGAGCGGTTTTTACCTATCAAATAACACTGTATATTTGATTTTCGGATAGAAAATCTTTGAATGGTAGTTTGATGATGAAGAATTTCTGAAAATTTAAAATAGTTTGAAAATGGCTCTAACAATCCTGTTTAAAATATATTTCTGGATAGTGTCTGACATGACAGATAAAATTGTATGGTTTTTTTCTTTAGGGAAAGTTGGCTTAAGGGTAGTCTACTAGTGATTTTTTTAAAATTTGAATATTTAAAAAAATAGCAATAGAGAATGGTTTCAAAACGGGTGTGTAAGGTTTTTACATTATAAATAATAACATATATTTGTTTTTCAAGAAAATTTCATTTTATAATAATTTACTAATTCCTGATATTTGTAAAATTTAATTTATATTTAAAATATCTTTAGAAATTTGGTTCAAAATCAGTGGACTATTTTACATTATCAATAATAAAATATATTAATTTTTCTAAAATAAATTAATTGAAGCGTACGTAGTTTTCTTATGACAAATCATAGAAATTTGAAATTCCTCAAGATTGGCCTTGAAGATTCAAGATTGAGTTCAAAATGGGTTTCCGGGAATAGTTTTTCATGATAAATATGATTACATTTCTACTTTTACAAATTACAATTTATTCTAGGGTAGGCTCAAAATAACTCAATTTTGAAAAATTGAGATTTGTTAAAAAAAATATTTGAACAATTTGGTTTAAAATTTATATATAGCAAGTGTTTAATGTGATTAACATAATGGGGCGTTGGTTTTTATAAGGAAAACTTATTTAAGGGTAGTTTCCTGAAAATCAATTTTTGAAAATTTCCAATGAAGCGGTAGGCCTATTACACAATATGAGAAAGTTTGAACGATTGTGACGTACCATTTATTTAATGAGTCTTAATTAATTTTCACTAAATACGCACTGGCATATAAATAGTTGTATATCCAATCATTAATTTTTTTTTGAGAAATCTGCCATTTTAATCATAAATTACGAAGACTACATCTTTAAAAATAATTGTAGACAAACATTTTTGTGAATTGTTATTCACATAAACACTGTAACTTGCTCCAAAGAAATGGCCGTATTGAAGCTTGGATCTATCAACCTCTTTTATTAGAACAGTGTAATGGCAACTCTAACCAATGAGAAGGAGCTTTTTCCTATTTTGCTGAGTCACGGCGATGTCTAGACTGCTCAGGGCCGTAACATCCTTAGTGTTCTACCAATGAGGACTCTTCGTTTGTTTTTTTACCGTGCATCAGATTTTATGGCTTTGAATGTATTCTCACGTAAAAGTGTGAAAATTCTTGCCTCTTATTTAATGTTAAGATAATTATTCTCTGCATCTTCGTCACAACACTTAGCGCTAGTTTTATTTCAGTAGACTCAACTTTAAAGTGTTAAAGTGAAAAGTTCTTTGTAACACTTTTTTTTTAATAAACCTGAGGAAATATTCTTAGCGTAATAATATAGAAATTGAATAATAGTGAAGGATGATAACTAACAAATTGGCTATGTAATGGCTTAGCAAGTTTATTTTTCAAATGAAGTGTTTATTAAAGTAAACATTGGTTTATCATTTATTTGGAAACCATACGACTATTTTTTATGTTTAAAAGACAGAAAATAAATTGATTTATTTTTACAACTTGTTCGGACTATACGCAACGAACTAATTACGATGATGTGCTAAATCCCTAACATATTTGCCTAATGAGTGAACATGTATACAACACAAAGGTGTATTAAGACATGGTTAAAAACAATTGAAAGTCACACCAATGGAACTGGAGACCACGGCTTCAGTCTCGTATTGTCTGGTTAACCGGGGATAAAGTGGTTGCGGCTAAAACCACTACTAGATGTAGTGAGAAGCTTTCCAAATAATGCAACCCGCTCTACAAACACGAGAATTTGAGTCTTTTTAATTTATATGATCTCTTTATTTACTATCCAATTATTATAAATATTCGGATTCCTGGAATGAGTAATAAGTTGGGGATCAATGAAAAATACATTTACTATTCATAGTAACAGTCCTGAATGACTATGAAAATCAATTTATTCTTCCGTGTGTGTGAATAGATCCAAATTTGTATTCAAATATATTTTTAAAATAATTTTTCTGACTTTCATAAAAATACTACTAAGATATTTCCTTAAAAATGCGAAGAATGTTTGAGTCCTTAGTTCAAATATCTGTCTTGGCATATTTTTAAAACATGGAAATAAAATTAATCCACATATTATGTTCATCCTGTTAGGAGCAGTACTTAAATTAAGTAAAATTTTATCTATGGATTTTTGAAACTCCCTCCCCTCAAGTAAGGGATCGTGTTTTTCCGTCACCGTCACCGTCACCGTAACCGTCACCGTCACCGTCACCGTCACCGTCACCGTCACCGTCCACCTCCCTCACCCCTCTACATTATGTACTGTTTTTACGATTTAGTAAATACAATTATTTTAATCGCTTAGCTACTTATAAACATAAGTATTGGTAACAAAACGAGTGATTAGATAATTTAGAATATTTTAACTGCAGTAAAATTAGGTATAAATCATCTTAAGTATGGAATATAAGTGAGATCGTAGAATTAATAATTTTATTTTCTTTCAATTTTTAAAAATCTTATCTCACAAACAAACTTGATAAAAAGAACCTAACATAAGATGGATTTTATCATTTTGACCCTCCACCTCTCCCCCCCCCTCTTATAGATCAAATTTATCCCAGAAAATTGAGGAAACTCAACGTTTCTTTAGATTTATGGTTGGACAGAAATGATCTACAAGTTGATGTCTTCAAGATTATGTATAGGCCTATGTGAATAAGTTTGTCTGTTCAATTCTAGATATGATTGGTGCATTTTAATCACAAATTAAGTAAAGTCAATCTGTGTTGAGTTGATTTAACTCTTGCCAGATTTTGTTGGGTGTAAAAATAAGGGTGAGACAAGTCAAAATAACTCCAGTCTACTCAATAAAAATCAAGCAAACTCAAATTAGTTCAAGTTGAGTCTGTATGAGTCAAGATAATTCAAGTTATCTAGAGCTGGCTCATATAGCATGATGGTATTACCTAGGTTTGTCAGTAGTGTGTTGTGTTTAGTGTAGAAACAGAGTGGTCCAACTATTTAGTCCTGAAATTCTTGGACCTCAATGGCTGGAAGCTTATTCACCACAATTTACTGTATAGTGTTCTATTAACAGAATATATATATGTATATATAGGCCTATTATCTAATGGCAACGTTCAGAAAACATCTAAATAACGTTAAGAAACAGCCGAAGCTGTTAGTGGGTCGCAAATATTGTCTATCTTAGCCTCCATACTTAGCACAAATGTTCGCAACTACCGACAGCTAACTTCTTGACTGTGAAATAAGACAAAAAGACGTAGGCCTATGTGTGTAGTTGGGTAATAGTCATTAAACAAACAGTTTGGCAAGTAGTTTGTGAATACGCGAATATTTGACATTCAGAGAATTCCACATGTGTAGCACCACCTTAAAATAATCTTTCACTATTTACTATCACACATGAATGCCAAAACATTTTGTTCATGGGGACTAGGTTTAAAAGAGGACGGGAGGGCAGGGCGATCACGTAAAATGACACTTAAGGATACCTAGACGTTATTTCTGATTGATAATAATACCCACTAAGAGAGGAAAATTGAGTAAAAGTCTTGTTAAAGTTGAAAAAAGTTGAAGGAAAATCAATCAAATAAAAAAAAATCTTGTTTTCAAGATGAAAAAAAAAGGTTATTTATTAACCAATAAAATACAAATTTCGGGCACACAAATGTACATTCATCAACATTCAAACACGTTATTTATTGCTCTATTTTACTTTCTTCTTATCTTACAGGTAGAGAAAATATTGTGATCGTCAAAATAATTGAACACGAGATTTTGATGAGTTTCGACGTTTCATGACCCCCGAACCTGAAAAAGTGGTTTTTGATTTTCCGTCACTCTGCCTGTACCTCTGACTAAAGCCTAAACTATTTTACCTAACGGGCTAAGACTTTGTATCTAGGGTTTTTATAGGGTTGACCCAAGCTTTTTTAGAATTGGATATTTAACCCTAAAATTATGGGTAGTTACTGAAGGGCGAAAAAAGAAAAAGTCGATTTTCTCAAATTCGGCTCCAACGACTATTTTATTTCAAAACATTTATAAATATGACAGTCAAAATGGATACTCTCAATATTTTGCCAAAATGACTTTAAGGGCTCTGGTCTGAAGCGTAAATTCTCACTATTTATCATATCTCCAAAAATATTTGAAATATGAAATTACATATCATTGTAAATATGTAGATCAATATACAATAATACAAATATTTTATTTGCAAAATTTTTTTATCAAACCAATAACTTTCAAGCTATACCCAAATATATTTATATATATATATATATATATAAACTTTTCGAACATTTAAGGTTAAGTATTGCAACCGTAAAAAAAAATATAGCCTGAAGTGTTGATAGATGTCAACGTCTCATGACCCCCCCGAACCCTAAAAAGTGGTATTTGCAATGCCGTCCATCTGTATGTCTGTTTAAACTTAAAATTAAGAGTAGTTTAAAAAAGGGCGAAAAGAGAAAAATTCTATTTTCTCAAAATCGGCTCTAACGATTTTGATTAAAATTCGTATCTAGGCGTTGATTAAGATTATAAATAAACTTGCTATTTAAATTTTCCCATGAAAATGACTTTTAGGGTACTTTACAGAATATGAAATTTCCTTATCTCCACAACTATTTGAGATACTAAATAATTTAATATTGCAAAATTGTAGTTATATTAAAAATAAAAAAACTTGTATGTGAAATATATTTTTATAAAATTTACCATTTCTGAGATATTGATTAGGAGTTTTGAGTACTATTACAATTTTATGAGCTTTAGTTGTAAAGAGTTACTAAAGTCTTAACACAATAATTCTCCAATGCCATAAAGTAATTAAATATAGGTAAGTCTCTCAAAAAGTTTATTTTATTTTTCCTTAAACCTCTTAAGAGAAATGTTTGTAAAACAATGATCTCTCTGCATTTTAGACTCAATAGTTAATATCTACATTATTTATTGGTCAAAATTTATAAATGAGGAATTTAATAGTAATGCGATGACATGAATATGTACAACACCTAATAAAATGTCAATTAATTTAAACGGAAGTTAAATTTTAATACGAAGTGTTGAGCCTTATTGACCCAATATTGATCTTTTTTATCGGTCCAAACATACAAATGAGGACATTAATTCTTTAAAAATAAAATTATAAAATTTATGACTGGGGCTCAAAAAATGTTTAACATAAATATAGTGCAATTTATGTTTGGGTTTGCGAGTGTATATTATTTCTTTTCATATATATTACGATTTTTGAATAAAGTCTCAATTTTTAAACAATGGAGTCAGAAAGTCCGTGCGGGGTTCCGTACCATTTATTTAAATGGTGGTTCCAGAATTTGATTTATCAAAACATTGGAACTTGTTTGAATTAAAGGTTAGCATATAAATAGATTAATACTAATCTACTTTCTCCCACATAAATACAAAACATATTAAAGACTAATAAGCCTCATGTGTAGATGTTAAGAAATCTTAAAACATGCAAATAAAATGTAAATCTAACGAAGCTACTGGTCGCGAGATACGTCCACTATTTGTTTCTATAACTTGGCGCTACCCCTTCCCTAATTCTGGCACCTATGGTGTCACATAATATTATACAATACTTAGCACCACATCCAGGATCATCACGCTGGGAGGGGGTTTGGGGGTGTCCCCCCCAATGTTGGTTAAAAGCTTGAAAGTTGTGAATTTTGTGAGATTCGAGATCTGGAGTTGGGAAATTCTAGGCTTATTTTGTACCCCATTATTTTTTTATTATGAAAGTCCTTTACCACATACTTGTACAGACAAATTTAAATTTCCCAACTGTTGATCCCTACTCTACAAAAAATCCTAACTTCGAAAATCCTCAAACATTGAAAGGAGCTTCTTCAATAGTAGATTGTAGAAATCTTAGTTAATCAAGTAGTTTAGTAGCTCCATTGTCAGTAGGCAGAGACAACGGCCAGCGAGTCTATGTCGAATTCGGTATAAAAACGAATCGTAAGGGAACATGAGTTGCCCAGTAGAAAAGATTTCACTCATCCAGCAATGCCTGAGGTGGCAGCATTCATTGTCAGCCAATATTTTGTTTATGGTTTAATGTTTTTAGGTCTGACTTTTGTGGATGCTGGACTGTCACAGTTTTATGATTAAAATTATCATATGTTTTACAGATAATACCTTAATTAGACTTTATTAAATTTTGAAGGCACAAACGCAGTGAATGTTACTTAAAATTTTATTGTTTTCCTATTGAAATCTCTGACTGATGAAATGAGGACATTGAGATAAGTGCTAGTGTTTGACTTCTGAAATAAGTGTACATTAAATTTTCTGGCAAGTATCCATACTATCCATAGTTTGATCACGTACCAGTATTAACGTTTAATGGCATTTTACATTAGAATATGAAGCAGGATAGTGGTAGACAGGTATCAAAATACTGTCGGAATATCAATAAATTCCATTTTTATTGCTTTATTTTACAGCTGAAAAAGCTTTTAAATAAATATGGCCAAATTTCTATTTTTTTGATAAAGTTATGAGCGAGTTCTACATCTCAGGGAGCTTACTATATTGCTTCCAAGTGTTCTAATAAATCAGTGGTTTCCAACCTGGGGGTCGCGGCGTGTTTAGGGTGGGGTCACAATATAGAAGTTCAAGCTTTATATTTACTCTTTCAAGGATTTTAATGATTATAGGAAGATGCGAAATTCTAATAGATGTGTAGGTTGTCAAAGCAGTAAAACTATCAACTTACTACATATTGTTTTCATATAATCATTATAATAAGCAATTTATAATAATTAAAACAAGCTTTAGTGGACTTGCGGGTTTAACGTCACGCTCTTTTGGTTTGGTTTTAAGGTGAAGGAGAAGTAAGGATGTTAATTCTGGCCAGGGGTAGTTTATTCTAATAGCCCTCCAAGCAAGGGTACATTTCCTCTAAATTCTACTTATCCCGCTGGTGTAGTTAAATGTAGATAGCCCGGGATGGTAGTAAGAAACAGTGAAAAAAAACCCACCTAAAAACTAAGATTTGAACGCTTTTAAGTTATCAAAAGGTCACGATTGCCGTAGAGAGAAAAGTTTTGTTATGGTCATAAACTACTAAATGTTGAAACCGCTGTAATAAAGTCAGCTATATTTTTAAATCTAAAAATACACGATCTAAACGATGTCTGCAACTCTAAATAAATACATTTTAAGCTCAATTGGATATTTAGCTCAGATTCAAATAAAGTGAAATAACTAATAAATTATGTTATTTTTTTAGGCACTGAAAAAACCTTGTAGCTTGAAAAATCCAGGATCAACGAATAAATTAAAAAATACAGTTGGCCAAAACCTCGGTTCAGGGCTTGATTATAACCCATAATTTTTCTGGGAGCCTCCAACCCCTTTCTCCCCTCCGTTTTCAACATTGCCCTAGTACTATCCTTTGCCACTCAGGAATTTTTCTGATTTCCAAATGCTTGGATTTGAGAAAAACCACTGGTTCACCCCCCTCCCCCCAAAATATATTTTGTGCAACACCCCTGACCGCGTCTTACAACCCATTGGGGTTATACACCAAGTACTATTTACGCTAATGGGTTAGGAATTGGGAAGGTTTAATATAGAGGAAGTGAACCCGCATAAGCTTAGAAGGAGAGTGGAAAAACATTTTGGGAAAACTATCACCACTTCACCCAAGCGAGAATCTAACCTCGATCTCCCCATCCTCGGCAGTCTAGCTCAAAACGAAAATATCGCGTTAGTTAAGTACGCCACCGAGGTAGGTGCGTCACATATTGAATAGATTTATTTCTTTGTTGCTTACTGATTTAAGGGGCAACTGATTAACTCCTGATTATAAACAAAAATTCAACACTGCAACTTTTTTTTTTCTCGTCAGCTATTGCATATACTGAAGTGCAGAAGAATTCTTATTGGATTTGTCAAAGAATTGCGATAGGCAAATATCCTTAAAATATAATATCAATCACTCTGACTTCTAGTAGTTCTAAATATATGTATGTTAATATATTATTAATATTTTTAATACTAGATAGAATTTCTGATATTTTTTATATATTTATTACGTTAGTAAGTTTATAAATGCTATGATTCTACTAATTTAAATATAAATTAAAATAGTATGGAACGTTGTGTCTCTAGAATTCGTCCTTAAATGCATGCTTCAGCAGATCAGACTCATTTTGACTAATAATTATATTAAAAATTAATTTGAGATGGAGTTTGAAAACTGGCAGCCCTAACATATTGCAAGTTTACCTTGCTTGTTTCCAACAAGCCTTTAAGGATAAACAAAGTGAACTTATGAATAAAATAATACTATTACATTAACTATATTAAATATAATATCTTAACCTTTAAAATGAAATTATTTTACCGTTATCCAGATAAATTTTTCTTAGAAAAGTTTGTCCTCATGTTTTGTTTGAAAGTAACTTTATTGTGTGAATTTCATAGAATTTTGAGAATTGAAATATCAACTCAAACGTATTTTTTTATAAGTACATTATTTAAAAAAAAAAATTGAAAATAGCACACTGGCGCTCAAACGGACCCTTAAGTTCATTACGCAAATAATTCCTCAAAAATAGAGATAACAACACTAATTATAGCTCTACGTCAACTTTTAAGTGTGTGACAGTCACACAATCATAACTTTTAATTGCGTTTGTGTCTATGTTGTTTTCTGTTAATACAGTAGTTCCATTTTTACCACCTTGTTGTTAATTAAGAACTGGTGATAGCTACTCTATCAGACCTTTTGTTATTCTTTAAATTAGGTTCTAACGTTTATTATTATGCACACTCCGTTTGTCCTTAAAGGTAGTAGTCATACATTGAAACTATGTTATATTCTAGAAATTAAATTAAATTATTGTTAGGCGCTTTTGAATTTACACAGTTATTCATTATAAAGTACTTATCAGTATTATTGATTCAAAACTGTCATTGCATTACTAATAAATGCATACACACTAATTTTTTTCATATATTTAGTGACAAAACTTATTTTGAACTAAATAAATATTTCTTATTATTTTTATTTAATGATTTGTTTCTTAATCATGATTTTTTAATTTAATGTTTGATGCAACAATACCAGGCTTGTTTTAACTTTGTTACCACTTTAATATATAGATTAAAACTATTGTATGTTTGCCAGATTCTCGTATCCAATTGAAATTTAGCAACTCTTTGAAATTTATTTTATAGCTTGGGTCTTTCTTTGGCATCTTTTGTCATTTTGGAATTATGTGTCATATATTCTTGCCACGTATCACTATTAGATAGTTTAATATGAATACATTATATTTAAATGTGAGAGATGTTTTATATTTTCATGATTAGTCATATAATATTTTCACCAAGCAGTCTTGAGATATTACTGTAGGCTTCAACTTAACTTTACCTGCTTTGTTGGCCACATGGTCAAACCCGCCACTCTTGCAATTGACTAGATTGCCATTGCAGGGAAATTGGAGTTCGAATCCTTTGGGTGTACTGAGGGTGGTTTTCACTAAATGTTTTTCCACTCTCCCTTCACGTAAATACGGGTACACTTCCTCTAAAGTCAATCTTACCCATCCTTAACTCATTATTGTAACTAATACAAATGTGTATGAACAGTCAATAAGCCGCGGCACTAAAAAACAACACAAACAAACTTAGCTTTGCACTCTCTTCACCTACTTCATTAAATATCGTCTTCACTGATTGCAATTCTCTGCAACTAATATGGAAATGGTGGTGGTGTGACTGGTTTTATATTTCTCTAGGTGTTTGTAAATTTCATTTTACAACTATTAAAATGCAAGATTATAGTGATGAAAAAGCTTTTCATTTAATACAGTCATATTATTTTCCATTTTTAAGGTATGCTTAATTTAGTAATACCCGCTTTGATGGCCTCGTGGTCTACCGTGCTAATCTCGTGTTGGACTAGACTGCTGAAGACCAGGAGACCGGGGTTGGATCCCTGTCAGGTGCACTGAGGGTGGTTTTCCTAAATGGTTCTCCCATCTCCATCCTCGCAAATGTGGTTGCATTTATTCTAAGTTAATCCTTCCTAATCCCTAACTCATTAATGTAATTAGTACATATGCGTATAGCCAAAACGGGTAGTAAGATGCGGTACTAAAAAAATTTGTCATGTGCGTTCATTTCTAGTTTTTGTCTCATTTTCTATTATTAAATTTTGAAGTCATTTTAAAGGATATTTTATGTCAATCTATGGGCATGTTTTTGACCAATTTTCAGTCATTAAAATCCGGGTTCTGTTAATAACCATGTGGAACCAAGTGATTGTCATGCGACTGAATTCTCTCTGGAGGAAGAAAGGAATTGGCAGCAGTGCTCCAAGCGAGACATTCTAACCGTCTGTCTAGTCAAACTGATCTGCAGCTCTGTGCCAACCTCACCCTTGCCATTACTTGACCTCCCGGTCTCATGTCCAACCTACAAATTATTGGCCCATTATTGCTGCTCGGTTCCTCTTTCTCGTCAGAGCGAGGGGGTATCGGATAGGGAGGGGGCTGGTGTGGAACTTGGTCTCATCTACATGGTTTGTCGACAGCTTGGAGATACACTGAAGCTTCAAGGCACGTCCAAACCTTGATCTCAGCTCTTTATTGAGTCATGGTTATCGATCCAATCTAGCATGTGTATGACTCTAGTCTCTACGAGTTGGATAAGAAAACTTATGACTTATACCTACGGTGACCATACGTCCCGAAAAGATCTGGACCGTCCCGATTTTAAGGGCTGTGTCCCGGCGTCCTGAATAACGACCAAAATGTCACGAATTGTCTGAACGATGAAAAAAGTTTCTACAGTAAAGTAAAAATATTGAAATCGTTACATTTATAATATTTTACTTTTATTGAGAGTATATGAATAAGCTCCGTGTGTTTTTGCCTTTGCACCGGTGGTGGCGGGGGGGGGGGCGG
>CABFWB010000382.1:41507-85508 GCA_902151455.1 Timema bartmani | reverse complement strand
AAAATGGCAGCTTTTATAAGTCACAAATAGACATCCAACTTAAAATTAAATCATTGAATCAACTGAAAACGAGTAGAATTAGGAAAATGAACAGAAAAACTTCTTAATTTTTAATAGCCTATTATATTTTTACAAAATATAATTTTCTCAAAACTCTTATTATTTAAACTTTCAAATTACTTGTTACTGTGAGCCACTTAGTCTTAGAGATTGAGATGAGTCCAGTAGTTTTGACTAACATTTTTACGTAGCCCATATTTCTTTATAGCTATGACATATTATTGTAATTTATGTTTTTTAAATTACTAAAAATAAAAAATATTGAAATATGTTTGTTCTTAATTATGCTTATCCCTTATGCTTATGCACTTATGCTACTTTTGAAAAATGTTGCCAAGTTGTCCCGATATTCACTGTCAGAAATATGGTCACCGTAGTTATACCCCTCTCCAGGGCTTAATGATCAGAATGGTAGTCAACAAGTTGAGCGGATCTTGGTTTGATTCCAGTGGGTGCTGACGAACGTATTTACTATTTGTTCGCGTATTTGTTCTCACTAAAATAATTAAGAAGGGGCCCACTTCAGTGGTCGAATGGTTTAAGGTGTATTCTTGTGTCAGACTGATGACGAGGAGATCGGGGTTCGAATTCTGGCTGGGTATACTAAATGCTTCCTCCCTCATCCCTAACCCTAGAGTAATTATTATATATGTGTATACCCTGAAAAGGTAGTAAGACGCGGGATGAAATAAATAATCCATAGTAGACAAGGCGACCCCTCACATTCAGTTAACAAGTTTCAACAAGAAAGGGAAGTATTATTCTTGAACTGGAGTCAGCTTTGCTAACTGCTCAGCCTCGTTAGAACTCTATTGCTATGTTATATAGACCAGGCTCATCAAGTAAGTGAAATACATCATTATATGACACCAGTAGCATTCCTGATACTATAATCCTAATAAGTTATGTGAACAATAAAAACCTAGACCCGGGAAACGAGCCCAGG
This sequence comes from Timema bartmani, assembly GCA_902151455.1. Lineage (NCBI taxonomy): Eukaryota > Metazoa > Arthropoda > Insecta > Phasmatodea > Timematidae > Timema > Timema bartmani. Next base: position 84,502 of record CABFWB010000382.1, on the reverse strand, counting down.
ATATTTACACTACTTAAATACATGTAAAAAGAGGCCTTAAACATGGGGTAACATAGTGGTAGTTTATTATTACACAAGATATATATACTGGGTTCAATTCCAGTGTCAGAATTTTCTTTTTTAATATAATCCAACCAGGTTCAACTACATCTGTAAACAGAGCACCTAATAGGCCTACTAATCCATTTTATAGGTTAATCAAAATGTTATTTTTAAAATTTCTTAACATTATAAATAACGAAACCAGGTTCACCTAGATCTGTTATAAGAACCTCTTATACCTTATCCATTTTGAAGTTTTATAGAAACTGTATTTTTAAATTGTATGGATATTAGATATACTATTTAAAACAGGTTTATTTAGATCTGTAATCAAAGTGCTTCCTACTGATCCACACATAGGTTAATCAAGACTATTTTTATATTGGAGAGGCTCAATATACAACCAAACAAGTTTCCTGTTGACATTTATTCAGCTTATTAGCTTCTCTGATAATAAAGGCGTATCTTCAATATTATATCCGGCCTTGAAACCAATTATTACGGTTATGAATCCACTCAGAGTAGGCGTATTTTTCAAAGTTACAATTTTATGTTTGCGTGAGTTACATAGAATTGAACCAGTGAGCCATTGAATCTGAACATCAGTGTATTAAACTGCCTAGCTAATTGTAAAATTTATCAAAACTCTACTGTTATATTGTAGAATCTGTTTTTATATTAATTATTTAGGTTTTCTTATATCAATATACAGATCATACATACATTTATCTGTTGGGAATGAATGAATACATACTGTCTAGTTTCTAGATGGACAGAGAGAAGCAGATGTATATAAAGAGAAAGCGATTAAGGGAATACGACTTCGTTTCCATGTAAATTTGTTGTCGGCTTTGAAGGATAATAGATTAGAGCAGCCTTCCATCTACCCTTCCAGTTTTAACCATATCCATCCCCTTTCCTCCTTAATTCACCCTCACGAGCTTCTCTAAGCTACCACCCGTGGTTAGCCCCATGGTGGGTTAAATTTAATAAAATTTGCACATTCATGTGTGGGCTTTAGCGCAAAGCTAAACTATTGGGTCTAGACTGATGGGCTACTCATTCAGAAGTTAAATTCTGCTTCCAATGTCTGACGTTCTTCCTTTGTGGCGAGGAAGAGTTTGTTTCCAGCCAGTGGAACATCATCTTCTTCTTGAAAATAGGATGTTAAAGTGGATTACTTTCACCCCATTAAGTAGCACATCTCCTTTGTTTAACAATTGACAGTGCAACGTGTCCCACACCACGCATTAAGGTCAGTTTCTTATTCACTTCCTTGCCCACGTATAATCCTGCATATGGCCCAGTAAAGGAAGACAGCCGAGTTAAACTCTTGTTTCCACTACATCAGGACTAGCACTACTCGGTGTTGTTGTTTTTTCTAGCATTGCGTCTTACTACCCGTTCGTGTTACATGTTTATGTAATATTACGCCATTTTTATGGATGAGGAAGGTAATTTTTATAGGAAGTGTACCCGCACTTGCATAGATGGAAAGTGGAACATCTTTTTCTTTTTTTTAAACACCCTTAGTACACCCGACTGAGATTCGAACTTTAATCTCTCCATCATCAGCAGTCTAGTTTGCTGCGAAGCTGGCGCCCTAGACCATGTGGAAACCGAAGCGTGTGTAGGCTATTCACTATATGACCCTTTGTTTATAAAGTGAATGCTAACTGTACCAGACTATTAACAAAGTAATATTTTTGTGAGTTTAGGGAATAGAAACTTTCAATTATTTGAAGTTGTCTTGTGAACGAAGCAGTAAGCAAATAAATATAGGTATGAAGTGGGTAAGCGTCAATTAGAGATAATCCCCACCTATAGGCTACCTTAATTGTATTTTGGCAGAGTTAGTAAGACACTTATATAATTGCGGGATTTCTAAAAAACAACTATATAACATTTCTGAAAATGTTATTTTTATCTTATTTTTACTCTAGTTTTTCATTATAATACTTAAATAAAGTATATATTCTCAACATCTATAAAATTTATAGTGATTTAGTTATTGAAATATGTTTACTATAGTAGAGAAAGCTTTTGTTCTTTGCATTTTTAACGTGCACTTTTTGAACCGACTGATTAATCTGCACACGACTTATAAACTATCTAAAATCAAGAAAATACACAACATCCAGCCCCCAGGCGTTAATCCATCACTGTGAAAAGGGAAAACTAAAATTTTATCAACGAGAAAATTTTTGGCCATTCCTTGAATCGAACCTGGGGCTAGTTAGACCTACACGCTACCTAGGGTGTCGGACAGAAAGCTAAGAAAAGTTATTAAGAATATCTTTAAAATAATGTTACTATGTCCTATCTGATAAAATATTTATTTCACTGACTTGGCATTGTACCAAAGACTAAACCTGTCTTGTGGTATAGTAGTCAGTGAACCTGTCTATGAACCTAAGGGTCCCATGTTCGATTCATTGCTGACATAATGGGAATTTTTCCCGAAAGGGGAATCATACCAGGGTCACCAATGTTTTGTTAGTTAGCCTTAAGTTAAGTATAAGATCAATACTGGTTCCACAACTTCATAATCACTTTCATCATATCATCTCATTCATCTCATTTGCGGGTACGACGTGTAGACAACCTCCCTAGGTGTACCCTGGGAAACGTTCTATGCCGCCAAAGTGGCTAAAAATCTACATACATATGTGACCGAACAAGTTATATTCCTCCCGTTTATAGCTTCCATACGCTATATAAATAAATATATATATATATATACATGTAGAGTATGGAAGCTATAAACGGGAGGAATATATATATATATACACTAGAAAATGTGTCAAACTACTGCCCATCTAACACTCTTATTTTATTTTGAATGGATATTTGCAGCACTTTTTAGAAAATACAAACATATATTTCTTGATCAACATTGGTAACTTACCTACTTAATCTATGGTAGACCCACCAGATGCTCAAACTGGACCTGGTACCATTAGAAAATTGTTCTACTCAACTTCAGTGGTTGCAAACCTTATTGTTCCAAGGTGGTTAAACTAACAAATAAGAAAAGGTTTTTTGAAGGGCTTTGATCTCTAAACTAAAGGGAGGTATTCCCTTGGCAAATGTTTGAAAATGGGATACTCCTAGAGTAAAATTGGTGTAGCCCTCGTCTGATTTTTACTTTCTCGCTATCTTACAGGTAGAGAAAGTATTGTGATAGTCAAAAAAAATCGAATTAAAGATTTTGATGAATCTTGACGTTTCATGACTCCCTGAATCCGAAAAAGGGATTTTTGAATTTTCATCTGTCTGTCTGTCTGTCTGTACCCCCGACTAGAGCCTAAACCACTTTGCCGATCGGGCTAAAACTTGGTATCTAGGGTTTTCATAGGGTTACTCTGAGGGATTTTCGGAATTGGATATCTACCCCTAAAATTAAGGGTAGTTTACTGAAGGGCAAAAAGAGAAAAAGTCGATTTTCTCAACATCGGCTCTAACGATATTGATTAAATTTCATTTCTAATCATTTATAAATATTTTAAACAAAATGGCTACTCTCAATATTTCGGCAAAATGACTTTAAGGGCTCCGGTCTGATGCGTAAATTCTCATTTTTTTAAGCATATCTCCGAAACTATTTGAGTTATGAAATTACTTATCATTACAAATATGTAGATCTATTTATAATACAAATATATTATTCGAAACATATTTTTATAAAACAGATAACTTTCAATCTATACGCAAATACATATATTTTTTAACTTTTCGAACACTAAAAGTTAAGTATTGCGACCGTAAAAAAAAAATCTAAGCTAAAATATTGATGGATATAGACGTTTCATGGCCCCCCAGACCCTTAAAAATGGTCTTTGCAATGTCATATGTCTGTGTGCATGTTAAAACTTAAACTTAAGAGTGGTTTTATGAAGAACGAAAAGAGAAAAAATCGATTTGCTCAAAATTGGCTCTAACGATTTTGATTAAAACTCGTATCTAGGCGTTGATTAAGATTATGAATAAACTGGTTATTTTCATTTTCCCATGAAAATGACTTTTAGGGTACTTTACAGTAGCGGAAATTTACCTATCTCCGCAACTATTTGAGATATTAAATAACTTATCATTGAAAAATTTTACTACTATTAAAAATATAAAACTTTTATACGAAATACATTTTTATAAAACTAGCAGTTTCTGAGATATTGGCAAATACATTAATACAATTTTGTGAGCTTTAGTTGTAAAGATATACTACTTAAGTTTTAGTACAATTCTCCAAATCTCGAAATCATTACATTTATAGTATTTTACTTTTATTGAGAGTATCTGAATAAACTCAGTGTGTTTTTGCCTTTGCACCGGTGGCGGTGGCGTTGGCGGCGGTTGTGGTGGGGCGGCCGGTCCACCCCTCCTCTCTTCACGACCTTTCAAGGTTGCACCAGCTTCCGTTTTCATTTGTATACTGAGTAGTGACAGTCAGTGACCGTGTGCTTTTCTATTTCGCTTTATCGTGTTTTGTTTTTTGCATTTTGTGCAGTGATTTGCTGTTCTGTCTTTATTTTTACAAAGAATGAGTGGAAATAGCAAGTTAATCGCAAAGAAAGAAGACAAAAAACGCAAATGTTCATTAAATGATTTGTTACAAAAGGATTATACCTTCTTAAAAAAACGTGAACATAACCCACGTGCTGCATTTTGCACTCAATATTCAAGTGAGATTAATATTGCTACTAACTAAGTGTGCTGAACTCATACCTCTCAGACGATACGTTGACAGAATGGGCAAAACAGAAGATTTCGACGGAACAAAGGTGGTTGACTATGTTCCAGGACTTGAAAAATGATGAGATAACTTTCCATAGTCTTAAGATGTTTGTGGAGTTTGTTCTTTCCCTACCAGGAACCAACGCTTCAGTTGAGTGGGCATTCTCATTGATAAACAACTCTTGGGGTGCTGTAAGGTCCTCAATGTCTATTGCTGGTGTTAAAGCACTTTTAGTGGTACAAATGAACTGTTCATAAACGTCGTGTACAAAAATGTACGAGAACATTAAGAAAAACAAGAATCTGTTAAAAGCTCTGGCCTCATCGGATAAGTAAGATTGGAGGGAACCCAAACCATCATCTTCATCTGCCAGGAACACTGAAAACGAGTAGAATTAGGAAAATGAACAGAAAAACTTCTTAATTTTTAATAGCCTATTATATTTTTACAAAATATAATTTTCTCAAAACTCTTATTATTTAAACTTTAAAATTACTTATTACTGTGTACCACTTAGTCTTAGAAATTGAGATGAGTCCAGTGGTTTTGACTACCATTTTTACGTAGCCCATATTTCTTTATAGCTATGACATATTGTTGTAGATTATGTTCTTTTAAATTACTAAAAATAAAAAATCTTGGAATATGTTTGTTCTTACTTATGCTTATCCCTTATGCCTATGCACTTATGCTACTTTTGAAAAATGTTGCCAAGTTGTCCCGATTTTCACAGTCAGAAATATGGTCACCGTAGTTATAAGGCATATGAAGCTACGACAGACCTATAAAGCAGGTAGTGGAAAATACATGGTTTTAACAGAAAAGTGACACAGGCTGGATACAGGAATGGATGTAAAGACTATATATACACACTCAAAGAATTAAAAGTATTTTTGTATGCATCCATCTCACTACCCATTTGAGCCATCCACGTTTTTTACAATAATGGGGGTAGAATATAGAGGTAATACACCAACATGTTATAGAGATAGAGAGAGAGAGAGTAGAGCTTGGTGGTCTTGGGGTAAAGTTCTTGCCTCAGAAACCTATGCTCATGGCTTCAAACCCATCTGGGGCCAACAGATTTTTCTTGTGCGATAAAAAACCGTAGTACATCTTCGGTCATAGGGAATGTAAAGCCCTCGGTCACATACAAATTGTGGTATGTTGAAGGTAGACTGTGTGAAAATACCTTTCCCGGCATAATTGTAGGCGCTTTCTCTCTCACTCATAGACATTCTCATATGATGATATAATCTGTCGGTTTGGAAGTTACACGTAAAATATACCTCAAATAAATATTATTTAAAAAAACATCCCCCTAAATTAGCCGTTGAACTGACTCTGTTTTCACCAGTTGGTCCAGCCAATAGGACGTTACACTGTTCACTGATATTAACATGACCTCTCTCTAGGTGCTCTCGTGTTCTTCTGGCCTGCTGATGACGGGGCGATTGGGGTTCGAATTTCGGTCAGAGGAATTGAGGATGATTTTTTCAAAATGGTTTCCCACTATTCATCCACATAAATGCGGGTAGATTTCCTCTATAATGGTTCCTTACTCATCCCTACTTTATAAGAGTAATGATCATAAATGCATATATTCTGAAAATTGAAAAATGACACCTGGACACGGGAATCGAACCCGGGACCGATTCCCGTGTCCAGGTGTCATTTTTCAATTTTCAGAATATGATATCTAGGTGGAGTAATCCCCACTAATAAGCATAAATAATAGCTCTGGCTATTAATTCATAAATGCATATAGCCTGAACAAGTAGTAGGACGTGGTGATAAAACAGCACGAATATAAACTTTAATAGTTTAACTTTTCTACGTTTTGACTCTTCTATCAGAATACATGATTGGCTAGGCTTATGTTAAAAATAGTTTTGTCACCACTCTTGTTTCTGTATGTTAAAACCGCGTGGGCCTGGAGACCTGTCAGGATGTCTTTGGACGAGGATAAGGGGAGGATGCTATAATTACTTGTGTGGGTTTGGGATTGACGTTGGACTTGGTTCTTAAAGGTTTATTAATACTACTATTCTTATGAAAATTTGATTTTAGAAGTACAGTTAAAATTAAGAAATTAGAGGTTATAGAGAATCGAGTGACCGAACGAGGTGCTATAAGGTTTTACCTATGACCTGACCGACAGCTAGGCGGTCCCTGCACGGCCGTCGAACCTGGTTCCCTGGGCTTGATTGGCAGCCCCAGCAGATACTTGGTGAACCCGACGACCTAGCCCGCGTGTCCCCGTGACAATCAGCGTGACCTCCCAGCTTACGGTATCCCGTAGTCAGCCCCAAGGGCTTCAAACCCTCCCATTTAAATCTCCCTTTCGGGTCAGCGCTTCTAGTTTATTTGTTTATTGATTCATCATAACTATCCTCGCGACACCCGTTATGTCACTCGCCACTCACAATATCCTATGTTTATACAAACATGCCTTTCAATTGAGGCCATTGGTGATAGTTTTAATTATAATTAATACATTTCTAAACACAATTTACGTTTATCTTGTGCATCACACACCTATTATTCTTAATATTGAGTTTTTGACTAAGAACCAAGATTAAGGAAAATACAATTTTAATGAAGTGCATCAGCATTTGGTTGAAAAAAGGTTGGGAAACAACACTATTACAATTTATAGGAAGATGGCTAAGTATTTGAGTTCTAGTGTAGCGTTAGTGTGCTTTAAGTGGAGAAATTGTTTTGGTAAAAGAAGTGCATTATTACTTGACCAATAAATGATGTCAAAGTGTGTGTGTGTGAAGCTTTATTGGTGAAATAGTGCTATTTTGCCGTTGAAAATGAATTCAAGTTTCAAATCACTGTCAGGTGCACTGAAAAAATATTTATAAAAAATTGATCCTCCCATTAATCAGAAACATTCTTCATTAGCGCCTATTTCGTTACATTAATAAACGTTAGACCCGTAGCCTTATATTGTGGCTAGGCTACCCCTTGTTCTCGGGTGATCTCTACATAAATAATTATCTTTATAAAGTATATATTTGTAATATTTCTTTCAGATAACAGCCGTGTACAAGTCAAATGTAGAGTACAGGGTAAAAAAGGAGGAAATTCAAATTTTAGCACAAATTGATTTAGTGCTGCAATCTATTAGACTATCGTTCTATCTTTCTAAGTACTATACTATAGATTATGGTTAAATGAGGTGTCTGTCATAAACAGATTAGCTGGGGTTCTCAGGTTGTATAAAAGTTGTTGTCCTGGTAAATTTGTGTATTGATTTTCCTCCATTATTTCTGTGCCCTTCAAATTTCCTCGTTCAATCTGCCTTCTTCTTAAAAAAAACTCAAAGACTAATATAATTTAAACACTAATATTCTTAAAGGTATTTTGAATCGGCTTGCTTGTAAAATACTACGGGATTTTTTGTTCGCGATAGTATCAATGTCTTATTATACTTTACTGCCATCTGTGGAAGAACGGTTGAACTTCGTCTGGAGGCTGCCATCTCTTGTCATCTAGAAAAACTATTTCTATCCCCCACTAGACTACGTTAGAGCACGTTTACAATATTTCATCGTTTCAGCATTTATTATCAATTAGATGCATTATTTTTTAGCACCGTGTCTTACTACCCATTCGAGTTATACGCCTATGTACTAATTACGCTACTGGTTTATATATGAGTAAGGTTGATTTTAGAGGAAGTGTACCCGCATTTGCGTGAGGGAGAGTGGGGGGAACCATTTAGGGAACACCACCCTCAGTACACCTAACCGGGATCGAGCCACTATATCACCACAATAGACATTCTAGTTTATTGCGATAGTAGCGCCTTAGACCATGCGGCCACCGAAGTGGTTTGGATACCCCTTTATTATTATTTTATTCACCGTGTTTTAGTGCAGTTTGGATTATAAGCACACATTCATTATCCTTATAGATTAATTATGCATAATTTTAGAAGAAATGTAGCTGAATTTTCGTAGAGGAATAATTTGGCAAATTTTGGTGTTCCATTTTTTTAACTCTGTATTTTCTTATATTATTTCTTTGACCCACCAAGTAGGAAGTCAAATCAAAATATTGGTTGGTAAAGCTCGCTTAAAGTCTGATGACACTAGTTTTTTTTTTTCATATTTCCCAGTTATGCAAAACGCATTATATAGATTCTCGGTTTGTGTTCCAGATAGAGCCAAATATTAGATTATTTTATATTCAGTCAACCTTGGTGGTCGGTCTTGGGGTAAAGTGCTCGCCTCAGGATCCGATGCTCGTGGATTCAAATCCATCCGGGGTCAGCGGATTCTTCTTGAGCGATAAAAATCCGTAGAACAGCTTCCTTTGGCGAGGATGTGAAATCGTCGGTCACATGTCGATTGCGGCACGTAAAAGAACCCCGATAAAAAAAGTTGAAATAATGTTCCTGGCAAAATTGGTAGGCTCTTTATTTCTCGTTCATAGAAATTATCGTGTGCTGATATCATTATTTGGTTCAGAAAGTGCACGTTAAATATTATAAATAAAAAATAAATAAATGTTATTTTCAGTTCTTCGTTAATTTCCAATCCTGGTTTTGGTTTGTTGATAAATACTTAATACAATATAGGCCTAGACATTATAATATATACTTTTATTTAATATATATATATATATATATATGTAAAATCAAAAGAGGCAATATGATTTCAGAACTCAAAAGCTAGAAAATGCACATTATATTTATAAACAGTTTATCAAAATGTATTCATAATGTAGAATTGGTTTGTGTAACATAACATTATTTTAAAATCAATTAATATTGAGGGCAAACCAAATAAATGTTATACTAATTATTTAAATGCAACCTTTTAGATTTAAGATTTTTTAGCACCACTTTTTACTACCGTTTTGGTTTATACATCTTTTAAATATTATTTTCCTTTATGAGTCTTCACCTCCAGGTCAGTTAAAATGTTTCCGTGGGGGTTGCTGACTTGAAGTTTTCAGCCAAGAAGAAAAAACAATTCTTAAGTTCTTTTACACTTCCAATAACCTAATCTTAAAAGGCTATTTTAAGAATATTTAAGATTAATTCATTATATTAGCTCAAGTTAATGGTAGTGTGTAAATGTTCTTAGTTCATTTTTTCACTACACCAAAGCTTTAAAAATTTCTAACGGCTGTTTTGAGTCTTTATTTTCTATTTCACTCCATTTACACCTTATGCTTTCTCTGGGCCCTTAGATATTTTTGGATCTGATTGCAAATGAAAGGCAAACTGCCTCTATTTTGAGGAAATGGATTATTAAAAAAGATTTGGGTTGCTTCGTTTAGTTTTTATTATTTCCCCTATCCCCACTCCTTGATGGAAATGTTGATCCACTGCCATTGTCACCACCACACGTTATCCACAGGATGAAAGAGGTTTGATCATCTACTAAAACATGAAGTAGTTCCAAAAATATTTAAAGTGCTTAAGAATATGAATTGTTCACCATAATGAAGAGCCACATCTTCTTGTACATGTTTTGATTAAAGAAGGGACAAGAAACACCATATTCTCTAGTGTAGCTTAATTTTCTTTCCTCCTTGAACTCCAATAGTGATTGAAGTTGGGAGTTGCAGTTACTCAGCAGTGCTGAAGGCAGCCTTCACCTCAAAGTGTTGATAGCAGAAATCTCTAAAATACGGGTATATTATCGAGGAATACCCGTGAAGGAACCATTCTTTCAGCAGAGAGAGTACGCATAAGTTGCTTGTGACCTGCCACTCGTGCCCAGTTGGATTGTGTGAAACTCTTTAAACATTTTTGAGTTATTCTATCCCCAAAGATGGCATCGCCCCTATGAATCATAGTTCTAAAATATTCCCTATGGATAACACAAAATATTAGGGTCTTAATAGTACAGAGCATTCTCAGGAACTGATAGTTTTTCAATCATGAGGAAGTTGCTTTTATTTGACAGAAATTATCGACAGTATTTAAGATTTTGCTCTGCACCGGTATTTTTCGTTTAGCATATCATAGGATTTAGAAAATTTAGCCACAACATTGTAACTCTGGTTATTTTTAATCCTTAAACACTTCTTTGAGGTTATCGTGGACAGGAACTGACCGTTTGTCACCCACTCGCTTCTTGCACCCATAGATCTCCTTACTTATTTCTTTTTCCTAGACGTTTGGCACACGTGCTTTCGTTCCATTAAAAAGCCCACGTGTCTATGAACGTTTGGATTCTCCCTAGACAGCTGCTCTTCTTGTCATTCACAAACACTCTGGTAGTCCAATTTTCAGTTTTCGGGTATGGCGATGACTGTATCTATACAAAAGAAGGGACGGGTTCCCTTTCATCGTTGTTACAACTCACTGAATACTTATTAACAGAATCCATATATTTGGTAGATCTTTGTCAAACTGTTTCAGAATATTGGGTTAGTTTCGAAAACAACAAATCAATGACAATACAATAGATAGTTTGAAACCATCATTATTAATTTCCTAGGATTTGGGGCCGAGTCAGAATCTGAAGTGCAATAGCGTTCACAACACCTGGTCATCTGCGTGCAAGGGCTGGAACAATGTAAAAGGCTGAATTAAAAACCTACCTCCCAATTTCCATCAGACGCAAGTCCCACTGCCCTCGTAAGCCCTGGCTGTCAACTCCAAGCCATCGACCAATCTGCATCTGCAGTATAGCCCTATACATATTATTTATACATAATTTACCTGAAACCCAGTAATATATGCTCCTTTTATGCATTTTGATGTATCTTTCATATATCAATAGATTCCACTTTTTTTTTAGCACCGCATCTTAATAACCGTTCGGATTACACACCTTTGTACTAATTTCGCTAATGTATTAGGGATAATGAAGGTTGAACTTAGAGGAAATGTACCCTCATTTGCGTGAAGGGAGAGTGGAAAACCACTTAGGGAAAAAGTACACCTGACTTGGATCGATCCTTAATCTCCACATCTTTAGTAATCTAGTCTACCTTAGACCATGAGGCCACTGAAGCGGGTCACATTTAATTATCTGACAGTTAATCCATCGGTCCTTAAGGGGAGTTCTCACTCAACCTAAACTAAGTGTCAAACTTAGAAGCCTATTATTTGTATAAAAAGGTGCTCAAGACTTAGCCAAGGTGCTGATTGATGGACACATTTGTTTCAGTTTTCTTAATTCAACTATTAAATGTAAAGGAAGACATCACAAATCTGTTGAAACCCTTTGTTCTAACTAACACTAATTTATCTTACCCACCTAGGAGGGAAACAGGGTGATGGCATTAACTTAGTATGGTATGGCTTCCAGACTACGAGGAGGATGGGGTTCAAATCCTTGTAGAGTGTATTGAAGTTGGTGTTCATAAATGGTTTTGTACTCATTCTTCATGAAAATGCAGCTCCATTTCTTCTAAAATGCTATCTACCTCATCTTTATTTCATTCGCGTAAATATGCGGATACCCAGTGTGGGGGGTAATATGTGGTGCAAAAAAATTTAAATTGGTCAAAGTAACACAGTAAAGTATAAAATACATGCTAAGCTATGAAGAGAAGAAAATATTAAGATTATAAGTTGACCATAAACTTTTTTTAATAATAGTTAATCAACCTTAAATTTGCAAGAAATCAAATGCATCATGTCAAGAATATTGAAAACTCAAAAACATTTTCTTGGTATGACTATTTTAAATTGAAGTCCCTTTTTGCGCAGAGAGTAGAGTATTTCAAAGAAGAATTCAGCAGTTACAAGTTTCTGGCCAAAAGTGAGTTTTTATATTATCTGATTAGAATAATTAACTCAAATATTGTAACAAGTAGTATCTTTTATTTTACATGCGGGTATAACAAAATTTAGGTTAGCTTATAAAGAGATCACTAACCTAATAAATAGGACCTAAGCAAACAGTTTGTACATTTAAATTTGTAGATATTTTTAATACAATTTTATAAATATTGCTTTTTAATATATTTCTTTTATTCAAACAATTTGTAAAGTAAAAGTTAGTACTTCGTTGCATAAAGTGTTTGAGCTACCAAGTGTTTTAATCAGATAAAATAAAAGATCACTTTAATTCAGAATCGAACATGTAGCTCCTGAATTATTTCACCAGTTTGGCGGGTTTAAATATATCATCCACGTAAGCAACACAAACCTACCCTCCTCTAATCAAGAGGGGGATTAGTAATAAAGCGCAACTTATCTAGGATGGATATTTTATTGCCAACAGAAATCCTATAAATGTTACAGTGAGTTTTCTCTTCCCTTCTTCATCCAAGAGACCTTACAAATATCCAATTCATCAAGAGATTGTATTCTAACAATACAGATTGTCTTGGCAGAGTTAATGGAAAATAAATATAGCACTTAAAAAGACTTCTGACTACTGATTAACGATAGTACTATGTTAAAAAATTACGCTCAATCCAGGAAACGTATCGAAAATCAAATTGAGTTTTCCTTTAATTTTTTTTTTTCAATTTTGTTATATATTTTTTATAAGGTTTATAAACCGTTTGACTGATTTCATTTCCACTGTTTCTTAAAGTATAATACAGAAAACCACACCACACTGTGACGTCGGCTTCCTGCTGTATTACCTATATAGGTTAGATAGATTTTTTGGTCACCACATCTTACTACCCGTTTGAGTTGTACGCAGATATATTAATTACACTAATGCGTTAGAGGAAATGATTGAACTTAGAAGACGTTTACCCGCATTTGCATGGAGAGATGGTAAAAAACAGCTTTAGAATAATCCCCCTCAGTTATAGATGTGAGACGGAAAATTTTTCCAATGTTTTTTCCGGGAATTTAAAAAAAAAACAGAAAATTTTCAATAATTATTTCCTGTTGATTAATTTCAACTGTTTAGATTGATATTAATAACAGTAATATAATCATAATTAGTGGTAGTGATAGAAGTAGTAGTAGTAGTAGTAGTGGTAGTAAGAAACACCTGCTTCGGTGGTCGGAGTTCCAACGCGCTACTCTCGTAATAGACTAGACTGCCGATGACAGGGAGATCGAGGTTCGATTTGGGTGCACTGAGGGAGGTTTTTACTAACTGGTTTTCCACTCACTCACTCTCCACACAAATGCGGGTGCTATAAATTCAACCTTCCTTATCCCTAGTACATTAGCATAATGAGTACATAGGCGTACAACTTGAACGGGTAGTAAGACGCGGTGCTAAAAAAACTAGTAAAGAAACAAATGAATGCGAGCTTTAGAAGACCCGTTATGTTCATAAATCATACTTTAATTTTTTTATCATCAATAAGTTAACAAAAATAATTTTAAGGTTGGCCCAATATTTGTCCATCCCCCTATCCTCCGTGCTTTCTATCTACCCCTCCTTCACTCGCGTTACCTCTCCCCACTTCTTATAACCAACTTATTTCTTAACACACTATATTTTGAAGTATAATAAGCTCCGGGTGCCACCGCCACAATTTAAACCCTCCAGCGCCAGCCGCCACTGCGGAAAATTTTCATCTCTACCCTCAATACACCTGATTGAAATTTGAACTCTAGTCTATTGCAAGTATGACGCCTTAGACCATTCTTTCGTTGCATAAGCTAGCAATAAACACTCACTACCATTGCCATTTACGGTATTAAAATAAGCTACTCTACACTTCTCTTTCTTGTTAGCGATCTCAATTCTGTTAGTATTAGCCCCTCTCCACGAATATATGTTCCAAGGTTTCATCCCTCGAGTTTAACCCAGCTTAACCCAACGTCACGCCCTCGTGCTTTTTATATCGGCTACAACCCCTCGCTCTCCTGCCAACCCCTGAAATTACCAACCTTCCTTTGCTAACTGTCCCCGTTCTAGCTTCCTTACTTGCCCTATTGTTCTTTCTAACTGCAATTTCTAGCTGCTCTTTGAAGTGGCGGTCTTACTAAAGAGACGCCACGGGCATACATACATCTGGGTCCAACATAATGCCTAAAGAAAGATTACATCATTCTACAATCTATGTATTTACATTAAAAATATCTATTCATCAAATTTTGACTATTAATTAAAAGATATAATCAAATGTATTCTTGTTAAATGATTCCACACACACACAAATACACAATCTATGCTATTTATATGTCAAACGTGATAAAAAATAGTTATAAATTAAAATAGCTTTTAAATGACGATAGCATAGCTACAATTTTTTATAAAATACACAGTTAATACGCATTCAAAAACATTCTAAATAAATTTTATTTATAATAATCTTATCATTCAAGTTGAAATATATCCTATATTCCTTGCTTGGATTGAAGATGATATTTTTCCTTCGTGAACAAGCTATA
Source organism: Timema bartmani (assembly GCA_902151455.1). Classification (NCBI taxonomy): domain Eukaryota; kingdom Metazoa; phylum Arthropoda; class Insecta; order Phasmatodea; family Timematidae; genus Timema; species Timema bartmani. The sequence goes on along the minus strand of CABFWB010000382.1, from coordinate 69,431 downwards.
CATAAAAAATGCATACTATATCCAATATTAAATTCTTGCCATAAATATCAACGTTGTTCACATGGTTTAAGGTGCCAGTCTCGTGGTACATGTCAAAATTCAAATAAACACTCCCGAGGTGCTGAATCGAATTGTTATAACTTTAAATTAAGATTATTTGATATAATATATTAAACAAAACACCTTTTAGGCAGCCTCAATTTTGAAATGGATGGATAGATCTCAATGCCTATGGACTGAACAGGTAGTACGCAACGCATTTGACAGTAAACGTGAAACAATTATCAAGACCCTGAACTGACCAAAGGCCAAACAGTCGAGCTAAAACAAGATATCGCTCCACTTGGCTAATCAAGTCTTAGCACTATGTCTTACTACACGTTTGAGTTTAACGCATGTGTAATTATCAAAATAATGTGTTACGGATGAAGGAGGTTGAATTTAGAAAACTCAAGTAGGCTATTGGACGAGGTGTTAACATTTTTTTTAGAGCAAGTATACAAGCATTTGCGCCGAAGGAGAGTGTAAAACCATTTAGATAAAAATACTTTCAGTACAGCCGTCAATGATTTTAGCCCTTTTATCCCCGTCATCAGCAGTACAGTCTATTTCGACAGTGATGTGTTAAACCATTAAATCACCAAAGCGGGTAATATCTTTACTGATCTTGCACAATTGTTATGACTCAGCACAAACAATGTAAAAAAGTATATCAACCAGCACCTGTCAAATGTATGTATTTCTAAGAAGGTTTTCCAACTAGTATTGGCCAGACTGTACGTAGCGTCTTGTGGGTGGAGTGTTTCAGAAGTGATCCATTGCTAATGAATGCCGGTCTAGGAAGATGAGTCAAGGCAGAGTGGTAGAGTAAGAAGAGGGAAGCCCTTGTCTTGGTGTTGAAGTGGAGACCAAGGCGACAAAAACGCAGTTAACAAGCGGCAAAGAGTGAAGTGGGGCAAGCAAGTTGTGGAGGGTAACGTGGGTAGAAGTGAAGCCACTTCCTTTCAACGACATGAAATAAAACTAGGGACTCAGGATGTGGAAAAATTATCGATAATTCACTAATATCCAGATTTGCCTTTAGATACAAATATAATTTAAACCCGATTATTTTACTTAGATTTTAACTTCATTCTCATATTTATACGCGAAAGCACGGTATCAAACCAAAATCAAAAACAAAAAATAATTTATGATTTATATATTTGTATTATTAATGTTATAGGGTGCCCATAAATTACTCACCCATTTCAAGCCATAATAAAATCGTTATTTTAGGAATTATCTTAAAACTGTTTGAGGTGATTAATAACACAGCATGGTCTTAGGCGCTACTCTACCAGTAGACTAGACTGCCGGTGTAGGGGAGATCAAGGTTCGATCTCGGTTGTGTGTACTAAGGGTGATTTTTCCAAAATGGTTTATCTCTCCTCTCCTCCAAAAATGCAGTTAGGTCTACTCTAAGACTCTACCTTCATAACCCTTAACACATCAGCGTAATTAATACATAAACTTATAACCCAAACGAGAACAAAGACGAGATGAAAATAAAAAATAGTCACATTTTACTTGGTCACCGTTACCACTGTGATCAAGGTTCGACTCTTGGTTCAATGCCCTGTGGGTGGTTTTCTATATTAATTTATACTCAAGTTCTCCAGTCTCTCTTCATTCTAATGCGGCTGCATTACCTATTATTACCCTATTTATTTTCTTCTTTTAGATTATGTCTTTAATAAATACTATTATATAATATTGTGTTAACAGCTTAGGTGGCCACATGGTCTAAGGAGTCACTCTCGCAATAAATTAGACTACCGATGAGAGAGAGAGATCTGGATTCGAATCCCAGTTGTTTGTATTTGGGGTGGTTTTTCCACAATGGCTTTCCACTCTTCCAACACACAAATACAAGTATTCTTCTAAATTCAACTTTCCTCATCCTTAACTCTTTAGCGTAATTAGTATATATGTGTGTAACCTGAACAGGTAGTAAGATATGGTGATATATATATATATGGTTGGTCCGTTACAACTTAGTTTTTCCCCACTACGTCTTTCTAACAATCGAAGGGGAGGTGTACATATTTGGGAAAAAACACCCAAAGTACACCCGACCAGAATTGAACCACGTTCTCCCGTCATCAGCAGTCTAGTCTATTGTGAGAGTAATGCCTTAGAACATGTGGCCACCGAAGCGGGTCATATGTAATAGTTCCGATAGTGTGTTAGGCATAACTGAAGTCAAATTTAAAGGAAGTGTACCCACATTTGTGTAGAGGAAGATAGGAAAAAATGTAGGACTTGACAAGGATATTTCACAGCAGCAAGTACTGTTGTTTGTAAACTATGTGGGATACTAGGGTTGAAACCTGCAGGAGGTGTTACTCGAAATCGCTATTCAAATCATCTCGTCACATTACGTTTGGCTAACGTCATCCAACACAAGGGCTCTCCAATTTTAGCTCGAGACTCACTCGAATATTAATTTTAGTTGTTAATCCTTACTAGAACAATATATTTCATAAACGCTTTTATGAAAAAGTAAATCAATATTAAACCTCCAAATGTGCATTGATTAATATATTTTCTAATACATATTTTGTAAAAGTGATCGAATATCTCAAATAATAACAGTATTACAAACCAAACATTAAATATAATTTTAATAATATTACGTTTATACTACTGTGTAGAATATCCTATTTAGAAAATTGTTACAATATTTTCCTGACCGTAAGAAGAATGAGCCTGTTTTCAATGAAAGAGATGGTTCAGATCAAGCTATATTTTGTGAAATTCAGGTTAGGGTCATTTGTAGCTACGAGTTGATTTCTGCTATTTTGACTGCCATAATTGCCAAAGTACCACTTTTACTTTTGTTTCTTTTTTTCAAAGCAAAACATTCATTTATCGTACTCAGGCAAAACTTAAACAGGTCAGAGGAAGCGAATAATTTTTTCAAAGGTATAACCAAGCTACACCTCTCTTGAAGCCTCTTAGTGTCCGCCCAGTGAGACGCACTTCACAGTTTTGGAAAAGATTATCTCGGGTATTATCGGGCATCACAGATCCAAGAGCGGGTCATGGTGTTGGTTGTATGAGTCCTCTGTGATGATAACTGTGCTATATTGTGCACTGCATCGAGCAAGGCTGTCTCTTTGCTAATTCAACATTGGAGTAGCAAGTGTTACTCCATTTGACTATGTCACCTGTTTCAAAAACTAAACATTAAGGTTTGGTTCGTCTTTTTAGTCTTATATGGCTAAAAGTCAAATTGGTAATTGCACGAATTTGGACACAGCCTATATAAAAGTGTGCACAAAAAGTAGTGTATGTAGTTGTTGGTCATAAGGTTGAAGAGAGCGTGAGTTTTTGTCGGCAATCATGAGTACTTCAGACGCTTCTTTTCCTTTTGTGAGAAGCAGGAGGGAGTTTGAATGGAGCCACTGTAGTACTCAAAGCTTCTTTCAACTATTCAACTCTAAGCTTGCTTAGTGTCACACCTAAAGGCAAATCTAGTCCCACCTCAAAGTTAAAAATAACCTCTTACTTGGCAGAGAGTAAGGAAGAAAAAAAAACAAAAAACAATTTCACACACCTTTCATAGTTGAAGACGCATAGTATAATTACTCATAAGAAACGAGTTTTATAAATTCCAAGAAAGCGAGTACTTTCATTTTGCTCACTTGAAGTATGTAGGATGACATAGCTATTAGGTTATTACTACTCTACTCTGTACTGAATTAGACTAGATTTTAATGTTAGTAACTAAATAATTAATACCCTTTCATATAAACATTATAACTACACTTAATTCCGAAAGGTGGCTCGCGGGTTGTTTCCTATCTAAACAAAGATTTGCATGCCTGTATTAGTTAATCCCCGTTACCCATTCATTATTAAGACTTGTTCTTTGAATCATTTAAATATATATCTGTTCAATAAATGTGTATGTGGTTGGTAAAATGATGACATGCTACTTTTACACGCTCACAGTTCCGCGCCTACAGATTTTTAACCATATCTCTTGTCCAACACCTTATCTCAGTCAGTAGCGCGTCTGTATACTGAGTTAAAGGTTCCAGGTTCGATTCCTGGCCTGGCATAAAATAATATCATTGGTGAAATGTGGGTATCCACTTCCAGAGTGATGAATTAACGGCCCGGGGGCTCGATGTTGTTTCTTTTCTAGATTCAAGTTAGTCTATTAGTTGTGTTCTGATATAATCAGTCGGTTCTGAAGGTGCACGTAAAATACTATATATATATCAACACCATGGATTGCTTCACATTCTGACTATAAGATTACGCCTATGTACTTTTACTCTAATGGCTTAGGGATGAGGAGAGTTGAATTTAGAGGGAGTACAGCCGCATTAGCGTGGAGGGAGAGTAGAAAACTATTTAGGAAAAAACCTCAGTGCATCCAACAGGGGTCAAACCCTGATCTCCCAATCATAGGCAGCCAGTCTATTGCGAGAGTAGTGCCTTAGACCATGTGGCCACTGAAGTGGGTCTCCCAAATAAATTAAATTAAATAAATAAAACTATGTCTCTCATTTGTATACAAGAACTCAAACATTAGAAAACCACGCCAATTCAGTCAGTATAAATCAAACATGAAAACGATCGATAATTCTAAGGGCAAGAGGGATCTAGTTTATAACAACTACTGTTTTTGATTTTTTAAATTAATAATAAATCATCTATTAATTGGGAATATTAAAATGACACGGGCGCTTAGTAAATGATTTATAAATAAACTTTTGTGCGGTAGTGGCGATCATACGTTTGCAAAAGTGAACAAAGGTTAGGTTAGGTTAGGTTAGGTTAGGCTAGGTCAGGTTAGGTAAAGTTGAATAGAAAAACGGAATAAATATAAATAAGGGTCAATTGAATTGTGAGTTGTGGCATATGCCTCATATTCTTAACTCGCTGAAACGGGACGATTTTGGCCAAAGCACTAATATGGGAGGCGTGGAACTTAAATGTAGCCGGTTAAATAAATATATTGAAGGGGAGGGAAAAAGTTTACTTTCTTGACCTTATAAACCACCCACGAGCCATCCCTGATGGTTATTGTTTTCAAAAGGGTTTAATTTATTTAATAACTTCCCTTAATATGTTTTCACCCATTCGGGCTATACGCTACTATATTTATTCGTGATACACGTCTAAATGCTGGCTTGGGATATCCGTATGATTACTCTAATGGGATATGGGTGAGTTAGGTATGGATATAGAGGAGATATACCTATACTTGCTTGAAAGGTGTGTCTGGGAAACTATATAGGATAACAACATTACTACACCCGACCGGGATACAAAACCAGACCTTACCATCAATGGTCAAAAGCAGACAAAACAAAACTAACGCCTTTTCCTCGTCAGGATATTTGATATATATTTCTTTGTATATGAAAATTAATTAGGTCCCATATTATCGTTTCCTTTATTACATAGTTAATAGGGAGAACAACAAAAGTTTTTAAGTAGTTTTAATTGTATTTTTATGCCGGCTTATTTTACCTAGTAGCTAATATCTGTAACTGTAGCTAGTAACTGAGATACTTTTTAAATCCGGGAGTTATTGCAGTAATGATCATTGCCTTAAAGTATTAAAAGTCTTTAGGAGATTATTGCAATCCATTTTTGGAATTCACGTTGGATGTTAATATATTTCAAAGTCTTAAGAGTTAATGTATACTATTTTAATATGTTTTACTGGTCGTTTGGCCCATTAGAAGTTTATTATAATATAACAATTGGGATATGGAACGGTTATCTATAATAAGATGCGCCAGCATTTGCCTAGAAAGGTGAGTAATCAAAGGAAAACTTATAGTAATATATACAAATTTACATTCTATATTAAGGGTGTTACGTGGGGAGAGCGTTTTATGCGTTTGGAAATTCCGAATTTTTGAAGAAGTGGTTTTATATTTTTAAATATGGTTTTCACCAAACTGTAGGTGAAAGCTATTAACAGGTCTCTATCTAAATATAAAGTTTAAATTTTAAGTGTACATTTTTTAAAGAAAATTCAACTACGCTTTACGCCAATATTTATACTTCTGAGATTAAAGTAAAACGATAGAGACGTAGAACTAGCCGTCCTCTATCAAATAATGTAATGTTTTGATAAGGTCACAACAAAACAATTTGAATCAAATGTTGTTTTATAAGGTTTTATACAAGCTACCACACTTTTTTAAAAAAAAAACTTTAAATCCTTTAACTGGTCAAAACTTACGCCTACATTTTATTGAAAACCATTTTAAGAAATATCAAACCACTTCGTAAATAATCCATAGTTTCGAAACAGCTGCAACGCTTTCAGTGCTCCCCCATGTAAAACATTCCTAAGGAGAGTGTTAGGGATTTCCCCTTAAATTATATTTTGTCATCCTGTAAACTTATATTATATAAAAGTGTTAAACCAAACTGCAAACAAACAGTAAGACGTGGGAAAAACTGACTAGCTTATGTTGATAATAATAGCCAGCAATATCGGCTAGTACTAGTCTTTCTCTGTCTTTATATCCAAGATATATATCTATATATATTTTGCTATTTTTTGTGAGAATAATATATTATGGTGCATTTTAATAATATACTTTTTATACATAGGCTACATTTAAATGTTTTTCTTTGTGTTTTATAAATATTTGAATAAGCCAGTAACTCAAAAGCATATAATATATATCTTTACCTATTGTTTATATAACTTATCAACAATTTTATTAAAATATAATAATATTTATATATGTTCACCTTCATGTTAAGTGTAAGTGAATAAAGATCTTAATGCCTATACATGCAAGAACATACTTCGATGAGCTCTGATATTTCAAATTGACGGTGACGCAGACTTTCTAAATGTGACTCAATACTTCTACTTGAATACAATAGTGTTGGGTGACTTTTAAAATGTGCTCTCTCGACACCACTTGTAGATTACCCTCCAGGGACCCCACACTTTCCTCACATACAACACGAAAAATCCACATATCCGAGATAGATGAGGCTATGTCTCAATTCACATGACATGGAATACTTTACCAATGTGGGTGTTTTTAACTGCTTCGGTGTCCGCATGGTCTAAGATGTCTCTCTCTTGTTAGAGTATACTGCTGATGAGAGGGAGTTTGGGGTTCGAATCGGGTGTACTGAGTTTTTTTTATCCAAAATGGTCTTTCATTTTCCCTCCACGCAAATGCGAGTACACATCCTCTATACACCACCTTCTTCATCCTAACTTCTAAGCATAACTAGTACATAAGCGTATGATCTGAACAGCTAGTAAGACGTGCTGTTAAAATAGAGAGGAAAAAGGTGAACAATCTTTAATTCACATATCAATGTGTAGCTTTGCTATGTTGTTGCAAGGAGAGAAAACCCCTTTTGTTTTACATAGAAATAACAAAGTTTGTATATGAATTCAATTAATTAATTTTTCTTAGGGAGTTGTTCCACTACTTAAGAGCCCATCCTGCTTCTGATTAATTTGGATGTTACACGATTATGTTCAAACAATAAATCCTATATAACTGTAATGCTCTGAATTTTTCACTTGAAACAGTGAAACTGGTATCAATGAAAGGTTTTTGCCATTTTAAAATACATATTTTTCTATCCCTGTGTGTTTTTTCGATATGAGAAAAACTGTTTCCCTAATCTCAATTTCATTGTTTTCTTATGAAGAAGATGAACTTCTTTGCTACTTGTGCTACGACGAGATTCTTGGTCCAAACATGTATTACCTATCTAAGCTACGTCATATTCATTGAGTGATATGGTCTTTTAAAGTTTTGACATGTTTAACCGATGTTAACTTGAAGCCCTACGAAATAGTTAATGCCTGTTAAGTTGCTAATAAGTAAAAATATAACTAGTGATTGCAAATGTGTATATATGTACAACAACTCACTTTTCTTTTTATTAGTGCATCCCTAAACATGGTAGCATTTCTCCCTACTCTACCCCGAGGCCCTGTCAGAGATCTAAGTGATGTCCTTGTCCACAGAAGACAGGCGCTATTAGCAGCCCAAAGACACCAGGACGAACAACGTCTAGCGGAACACCACGGAGGTAGCAAGGGTCACTCAGGTTCAAGGAGTCAGATCCCAGACAGTAGCAGCGGCCACCACCACAGTAGGGCAGATCCAGATGACGACAAACTTCTGGACGTGGTGGGGACTGATGGGCCTCTCCACCCACATCTGCCCCATCACCTCGCCTCCCATCACCATCCTCATTCCGGTAAGTCTAAGCACTTATATTTACTTCACCTCACTTCTATGTCCAGAACTTATTTTTATTTGTTTAATGGCTATTATAGATTTCTCTCAATATACAGGATTATTCATAACTCCACGGACAACATTATACAGGCTGTACGGGGTGACAAGACTAGTATTTCCATGAAATGAACTTAGGATTAGTGACGTCAAAGTTGCCACTGTATGCACCTGAGGGGTAGACAACACATCATGCGTAGACATATAAGAGATTACAAGGCCGTAGTCGTGGGGTGGGGGTGGGGGGGAGGGGGTTTCGGGGTTCAAACCCCCTGAAATTTTATGAAGAAAATATATATGGCTTTATTTATGGCTCAAACAATATCAAAATTAAGGTGCAAGTACAAATTAAGGGGCTGTGCTATCATTAAAAACACTTCAGAGATCTTCTATAGATGTTTAGAATTTAGAATTTTTTCTAGCCTTCGGCAGTTAAGGGGTTACGTTGCTATGAAAACACTTTATATAGCTTATAGCTAGGTGTTTAATAATTAGAATTCGGTATAGTCTCTGGCAGTTATGTTGCCATAAAAACACTTCTAGAGGTGTTTTTAGTATTTGAAAATGTTCTTAGCCTTCAGTAGTTAGGGGGTTATGTTGCTATAAAAACACTTCAGAAAGCTTCTATAACTGTTTATCATTTAGAATTTTTTCTAGAATTCGGCATTGGGGGGATGTGCCCACCAAGCCCCTCCCTGAAATTATTGTCTGGCTATGGCCTTGAGAGATTATCAATATGTTACGTAATGGATCATCAATATTTCTTTCTTTTTAGTGTACTACTTACTCTATAGAAATTATAAATACAGGTAAGTTGTTTAAAGTTTAGCTCAAATAATATATAATTCCTTAAAAACAGAATCTTAAAACGTCACTGCTAAACAGCGTGAGATTTAGTTTTAATATTTTATAGATTTTATTTTTTTAATTAATTTTATAAAAGTTAGAAAATAAACTCTCTGCTCAACATGCATCCATCTTTGTCAGCCACTGAGGCTAACTTTCCGTCTACGTTAGTATATATTCCAAATATTTGGCCATGTTCAAAATGTATACTGATTAACTAGTAACACCATTTTTTTCTATACGAATTATTATAAATCTGATGATGCACGCTTCTCTTAGAAAGTTATAAATATTTTTCTATGTCCCATTTACGAGACTGACATGTTGGGAAATGTTTAAAGGGGCACTATACATAGAAGCGCCTAAATCTTAGATTAAATAGAGAAAGAAAGATAAAGTTGTAGACATTTTGTACCTGGTCAATACAATGAAACGAATTGAAGTTAATGAACTCAAATCTCAATCATTAAATTAAAAAAATAATTTTATAATAAAATGCGTTTGTTGTAGAGCATCTTAATCCATCAGCATATCCAATACATGTGGTAACTCTGCCTTTTATGTGTAGAATTTAAGTACTTTTTCGGGATACGGTCCTGCCTAAACAATAAAAAAAGCTGAATTTTCTTACACAGTAGTTCATTCTTATAACTTATTTAGTTAAAATTAAATAATATAACTGAGTATATTGTAATTTATTTACGTTTTGAGACTTGGATAGTAAACCCGATTGAAAAAAGTGAAATTGCTGCTAAAGTGAAGAATAAATAACTTATTATCCATGGGTTTTTTTTCTGATAGCTTAACTAGAGGAAAAATGAAATGTTTTAATAATGTTTTTCTGAATTATAGCTACAATTTAAAATATTGTTTTTAGTTATTTTAAATATAACTATATTCAAAGCAGAAGGCGTTACAATAAATCGTAGTGTGCTTACACTTAGTGTTAAAATCTTTGAAATTGTAATCACTTCTAACTAATATACAGAGATAAGATAAGACATTAGGTGGTCAGAGTATAAAATTGGTACTTGGATCAAAAAATTAAGAAAAAGTCTACATAGGATATCAATCCTTTCAAGGTAAAAATTGTTGTTGTGACAGTGCTTATAAAATATAATTGAGAAAAATAACTAGAAGGTGTTGGAAATGAACCAATCTCAAGATAAAGGACAGATAAAAATTGCCAAGAATAGTTGTTGGTTTTTTGTGAGCAAGAAGAATAGATATTGTGAAAAAAACAAAAACATAAACTTTCACATTTTAAGTAGTTGCTTTTCAAAATACATGATGAAAAAGTGCTATTCACTTTAAGATCAAAGTTACGACAGCTGTTATAATATCAGTCTGTATCCATCATGTACTGTATATCATTTATCATGAGAAGACAGCCAAGAATCTGTAATCATATTTCTAATGCTATGAAAACTAAACCTGCGTTATATTATTTTCGGTAAAATAATATAGTTGTTTTGAAACTTATTTTTTCTTGTTATCTCAAAGCAGTTTATATTAAATAACTGATAATGTTAGCTCATTGAATAGAGAATAAAGAAATTTATATTTATTAATTATATTGGAAATAAAAGTGACCTGTGATTGTAAATAAAATTCAAGTTTCTTGGACACTTCTTACCCGTATGAATTTTAGGCGTGCATGCAGTTGACAATAAATACCTCAAGACCCGTCGATTTTGTGAAAACAGGAACATACCACACGTCGTATATAGAAATCCTCATCAAAGAACACAAACAACGGGATTAAGATATTTATTAAATTATTGTATATAATATGTCTAATATATAAACTGCATTATTGAAGAATGCCATACATATAATTAACAAAAATTTGTAATAGAAATGTGTCATTATGTGTTTTCATATAATTTTTTTAATATATAACCTTGTCTATCGGCTGAAATAAGTTAGATACATTGTTTATCACTTGTTAAAATAATCAAACATGGATTAATTTAAAACAAGAAAACATTGAACTGAATACCGTAATTACATCTCTTTGATATGAGTAAATTTTTTCAAACAAATTTCTAACTATCTACAAAAAAAAGAGTACCATATAAAAAAAACTTTGTTCAGTGTAACATTAAATATGTATTTTCTTTTATTATATTTATCATCTCAACTACTCCTATGGACATATTTTCCGAATAAATATGGTGAGTCAAAATTCGCACTCCATAGCTATTTATTTAAATCTTACTTAGTTAATCTTTGGTTTTGTACTTAGATATCGTACGGCATTCATACTCAACTAACACATGATACTTTAACTCATTACAAGATATTAACAATGATTTCAGAGAATTTAATACATAATATCCCCTTAATCCTTCGACGTTCCTAAGTGTTGACTTATTTAAGACTGACTTTAAATGCTCCCAAAAGAAGATATAAATTGGATTGAGAACATATGATCTAGGTGGGTTTTCAATATAACCACACTGTCAAATCAAATATTTACTAATGAAGGTCACATCTAATTAGAGAACATTGCTTTAAAATTGAGGCGAGCACCATCCTTTTGGCTATCAGTGTTTAAAATTGTGTCACTTGAATGTTGTCCTAAACAAGCACTAGAAAAGTCCACAGCTTAACTAGATATGTTTCATCAATCATATTGCCATCAAAGAGGTAGGTTCATATTAATAAATCTTTGTATATTGCTGCCCCCTACATAACACATGGATCATTTTGGACGATTTTTTCAATAATTCGATGAGGTTTTTGGCAATCCAAGGAGCGTGAATTAGTTTGTTTTATATTCCCATTCAGGTGAAACCCATAAATCGTGTTATCTTCATGTACTGTACAATCCCTTTCTTCAGTCTGTGTCGTCAGTTTGAGATCATGCTGCAACTTCTAAAGAGGGATGATATTATAATTCAGAATTCGTTGGGAAATATTTGGCTACACCTGTTTTCAAAGACAGATTTTTTGGACACTTAAAATACTTCTGCTGCTATTATTAGATCAGTTTCACTTTTTGACTTGTCTTTATAGCGTTGACTTCATAAGGCCTTTCATGGGTGCTTCCTTTTTCTTTAAGTCAGTTGATTAATTTTTCTACGTTTTTTTGATAAATAATTATCATTCTTGGTTGTTTACCATCAAATTCTTGAACAGCATATTTATATAAAGCACATATTTTTCGTATATAATCACAGAAGGACTTTTTGTTGCTGTCAACGTTGTTACCACAATTCACTGGGGCATAGAAATAAGAATATCCAAGCAATACATATTTAAAAGTCAAAACCTCTTAAGAATGATTTATAACCTAATGGAAGGTAGTGTTTAATAAACCTAAGGGGTGCGAATTTCGGACTACCTGTATAAATGATTATTTGAAGGTAATGGAAGATAAAAATAGTAATTGTAATATTAAAAGAAAAAAGGGAGAGTTATTTTTTATCAATAAGTACCAGGATTGCGCAATCAGTTAAGTTTGTGTTCACATAGTTAAAGCTCTAAGTCTTCTAATATTTATCAAAAAGTATTTAAAACTTAGCTTATCAAAAGCTAACTCAAAATCTAATTGAATAAATGTTAAGTTATTGCACAGATACAACACCACCATTTTATTTGTGCAATAGTAACCAAATATTCTACATTTTTACTGTCAAATGTAGTAATAATATATCTAAGTATTTGAAAGAAAATGAAATTTTTCAACTTTTCTATCATTTTTTTTTTTTCCGTTTAAGTCTTTTTCTTGCATACAACGTTCAGGGTTCTGGTAGGGTTGCCAGAAAAACCAATTCAAACGAATCCTGTATACATTGTTTTTCTGCTCTGCATTCAATACTACTTGGTCAGCACAAGGAAGACGAATTTAATCCTACAAGCCTCAACGATCCAGATTCATTAGTCAAGAATAAATTTCTTATACAAATACAATTACAATAAAAAATAAGGAACCAATATTAAAACAAACATATTTGGTGCACTAGACTATATCTATAAAATTAAATTTTTTGATGAATGCTATTTTTTAATTTGATTTCATTTGTAAATATTAATGATAATTTTTGTTTGTATTTTGGTATTCATAATTTACAACTAATGATTAACTATAAAGTTTAATTCATATGACTAGAGGCTCCTCATGTGTTGTGACCCGGGTAAGAAAGGCTTGACAAGTCCTTACTAATAAACTGTTACCTCCTCCTTCATAACTATTTAACTAAGCACATAACATAATGACATGACATAAAGCATGTCTTTCAAATTTGAATGTTGAGTAAGTGGTAAGGAACAAAATACTTGTAGAGTCCTGTTTATCTTTGTTTACCTTAGCAATAACTCACGAGCTGCCTCTGCAAATGACCAACTAAAAGAATAAACCTTTTTTTTAAATATATAATTTGATTAAATATCTTGATTCAAAATATATTTTAGTGATTTGTTTAAGTACATTAGAATATCGGCTATCCAAAATAAAAGTGATGGACCAGATTTTTGATGTGCAAAATTTCGGATAGTTTGTAAATTCGAGTTGAGGTGGTAAAAATATTCATAAATTCAGAAATATGTCTTGTGATAATGAGATTTATTGAAAATGTATACAACATGTAATATAAATCCCGAGTTACTGTATGGATTAAAATTGTTTGAGTTTACTGCCTTCAGCATTTCAATAGTAATTAATTTAAATTAGTTTAAAAATTACACCTAGGGAAGGGATTTGAATCCGGGACCTTTGAATTAGCGTGCCAATACGCTACCACTATGCTATCCAGATCAATCCCTTGTTCAGGATCATTATTCTCATATCAACACACACAGGCTGCCAATAATTTTAATTACGGGAATATCCTTATAGAGGAGACCATACTCCAATTAATTTAATTAATCGAAAAATGACGCCCGAATCCTGGATAGCTCAGTGGTATAATATTGTCCCACTAATCCGAAGGTACTGGGTTCGGTCCCTATGTCCAGGTCTTATTCTTAAACCAATTTAAATTAATTTGAATATTGTATCCTCTATATGGACTTTCCTGTAATTACATAGATTTGCTGTCTGTGTGTTGATATTCATTCAATAGTAGTAGAGCTCTCCATTAATTATTCCAAGTAGATACTGTACATAAATAACATCATCTCAACTGAAAAAAAAAGCATTTTGGTTAACCTGGGTTTCATTTAAGTGAAGCTCTACTGTATATAGGTAAAATCTGATTTATATAACTATATTATAAACAGTGTGCAAGGACGTAGAAAGGGGAGGAGCAGGTATATACAGAACCCTATTAGAATTTATATGACTCAGCCTAAGTGATTCCATACATGCGTATACAAATCTTTAATGGCTAAAGGCATATTAAAGTTTTCTAGTGAACCTGCTAGAAAAATTAGATTTCTACATCCTTGACCGTGTGAATTTATATAGTATGAAATATATTTATTTATGTTAATAAAATGAAATACTTATGGTATATGCAGTGCAATAAAATTGTAATATATAATTTAAAAAAATTATAATTTCTTGTATTATATTCATTACTATTTAGTAGAAATGGAAGCTAACTTGTGGCTTTTCAAATTTGTATCGCATTGTTCTTATTTCATCAAAACAATGTTTTGAATGTTTTCAAACAAACCTATTTGTATTCATAAAAATATATCAGTTCTTAAATATTAATAAAAAGAACTCCTCTGTTACTATCAAACTATGCAAACAATGTTCTTAATCATATGAAAGTTTAAAACCAAAACTTAACTTTAAATTGTTCTGTAAAGTCATTTTTCTCATAAATAATATGAATTCAAATTAGTTTCAAAAAGTCTTAACATTAATACAAAAGATATTTTTATTTGATCCATTGTTAAATGTGAGAATGTATACTAAATGTCAAGCAAGATACTTTTAAAAAATATTAAAGCAATTGGTTTTAAATGTATAATTTTATAGATAAACTCTTATTCGTAGTGACGAATGAATATCAATTGCAACAAGAAATAACTCATTATAAAAAGTTATTGTTTTTTAGTACCTTTAAGAATCAATGTAATATTTAAAGACGACTTTTTTTTGGAACGAATGTATATATTTTCGAGATATTTAATGCTTATTAACATCCTACAAATTCCTTCAATGATCATAGTATGTTCAAGACATGGTCAAGATAACCCACATTTAATTAACTTTAATTCATTCGTCATGTGAATACAAACCTGGGAATAAACTATTTATTAATTATAATCTACCTTTGATTTATGGAATCTAAAATATTAATTGATTTTATTAATACACCTTAAATAACACATCAACAAATTAAGATAATGCAACTTCATCAAAGATAATATTTTACTCTACAGAACCAAGAATAAACTGCCAACCAAACTTTTGAGTAATTTCTTTAGATTGAAAGTGAACAAGTAAAAAGAAAAATAGCAGTTATTTAGCTGTACACGAATTTGTAAAAATGTATTCATAAACGTTTCTATGGCATCAACTTATAATATTTTTTTAATGTGTTAAGAGAAGGTACTATACAAGATACAGCTAGCAGGACACAAATCAAAACTTGATATTTACATAAATAAATTGTTTATTTTGACTGATGAAATGAAAACGAATTATATCATAATCAAATAGTTCCTCAATAACCACCAAGAATGTGAAAGAATAAAGTGTAATACTTTCAATAAAAAAATCCTAATCACAGCAAGAATAAACAGTTGTTCAGTGTTAATTAATATTGATTGTTAGATTGAAATCAAACCGGCAGCACTATAAAGTTTTGTGCTCAAAATATAAATTAAAATACACCTTAATAATGAATTATTTGCTCTAATTTTTTAATTTTAAAAGTAATATAGAAGTATAATGTTTATTTACTTTGATATTTAAGGTAGCTACAACTGAGAAAAATTAATATGAAACAAGCATCTTTTGTTTTTATTCGAATAAAAAGTTCGCACCTGGATGTACAAAATATATTCGTGTCCATTACTCTCTATCTCTCATGACACAATAAGAAGTATCATCAAGCAAGTGTAATCCTTCGCATCTGAGAAACGT
The DNA here is from genome assembly GCA_902151455.1 of Timema bartmani. Lineage (NCBI taxonomy): Eukaryota > Metazoa > Arthropoda > Insecta > Phasmatodea > Timematidae > Timema > Timema bartmani. The sequence goes on along the minus strand of CABFWB010000382.1, from coordinate 53,234 downwards.
GAAGAGTGTGGGTGTTACAGAACTCTGAAGAGATGAGTTGTTGAAGTTATTATTTAAGTAAGAAGTTTGAAGCAGAATATTATACCATGGCATGAGCTAAGTGAGGACAAGGCGTCTGCACCCAGGCAGCACTAAACGAGTCTTATATGGTGCAGTTAGGTCTAAATAAACAATTAAATATAAATAACATTATTCTATTTATATCAAATATTGACTTTATTTGTTCTTAGGAAATAAAAAGAGCCAATTCTTTAAATGATATAAAACATAGTTTTGTTAAGTGAACATACATATTTTATACAACGAAAATGTATTACGAAAATCATATAGATAGTATTTTCAATTGTGAACTACATGGATTAACACAAAGTTGATGTGTTTAAAAAAAGTTAAACTTGTTAATACATTTGGGGCAAATGTTTTACTAAATATTTCTCTTTTAATGTGAGAAAACTAGAAATAGTATAAACTCTAGCACAGCAATGGAAATATTTCGTTAGAGAAAGAACAAACGTCATGTTGTAACGATCCATAGTCTACACAAGAAATATTTTTAAAACTTTGGTTTTTTCCTAATTATATACTTCGTGATACTCAATTTGATAAGTCAGTATTCGAATTTTTACAATTGAAAACGAAAATACTAACAATTATTTATTAGAAACTAAATATTTTCAGATCTATAGGTTCTTGTATTGTTGCCATACGCTTCGAAATCTATACATATTTTTTGAAAATTTTATTTTAATTTCTAATATCGTGTTGATGATGCAAGAAAATAACACAATATTTAAATTAATTAACCATTGCTCCTCGCGAAGCCTCAGTGGGTGCACTAACGATGTATGATGTGTCTAATGGCCGTGGGCTTGTCACGGCTACGGTTGGGATGAATGGTTTAAGTACTTCCTAGTGGACACGAGGGCAGGTTCTGAGAGAGCCGACGCCCGCCCCTGACCGCAGCGTGGTTCTCTCTGTCCGCAGCCGCCGCCCCCGACCCGTTGGCTACCGAGGAGGCTATGAGACGACGCCTGCAAGTGCAAGAGGACTCGGAGCGCGATGCCAGTGATAGCAGTTGCTCCGAGTCCGGTGCAGGATCCACGTCCACTGGGGCGTTCCGACCCGCCACGTCCAGCTCCCCAGGAGGTGGTAAGGAGGGGAGTCTAGGTACGGCGGGGCCGTCAGGACAGCAACACGGCAGCGCCTCTGTTGACTACCCTGCACCCAATATTTCTGTAGGACCACCGATACATCCTCCCCCTCACCTATTGCCGTACCTTTATCCTCATAGTTTATACCATGGTGCTGGGGGCGGACACCCCTTATTAAATCCGGGTCCACCTTTATCGCTCCCAGCCATGAATCCCGGTCTTCTTTTCAACGCACAGCTCGCGTTAGCTGCCCAGCATCCTGCCTTGTTTAGTCATGCGGCAGCCTACTCTGCCGGTTTGACTCATCCTCATCATCATTCTCCCACCGGCCCAGGCCCACTGCATCATCAATTGAAGGCCGCTGCTGCAGCAGCAGCTAGTGGGGTGCACCGTTTCGCCCCGTATAGCCTTCCTACACCTCCTACTAATTCTCTCAGAGGTTCACCTCTTGGTTCTGCTTTCGAGACGGTTACTCCCGGGTCTTTGCACAACAACCACCATCACCGTAGTCTTAGTAGTAGTCCCACGCCGGCTAAAGCGCCACCTCTAGTTAGCACTGGATCACCACCCCCTTCCCGCCCCCGATCCTCATCACCCGCAACCATCGACATCCCTCCCTCAGTTCCTTTACCTGGCACCTCCACAACTGCAAGTGAACTGAAGAGTATTGAAAAGATGGTAAATGGCTTGGAAGTGAAGCAACACTGTAACAGTACCAGTGACCACCGAGTGACGTCGCCAAAATGTGATGATAAGTGAGTGCGGGTGGCGGGGGGTGGCCTCATTGGACGAGCGTAATCTGCCCCTCTGGCCCATCCAAGAGAAACGTTCTCTCCCTCAGGACATTTCAGTAAGCTGTGGTGTCCGGTCCGTTGTAATATACTGCAAGCAAATCGTAACGATCGACGAGTAGCACTCAAATTTCGGCTAAGCAAGTGTGACATTGAATTATATCGGGACTGTTTCCTCTGACAAAAGTATGAATTAATGAAACGTTTGATCCACCAGAAACCCTTTTTTTTCATTGGGCAGACTTATCATAGCGTGTAAGACTAAACATAAATTATTTACATAAATAATGGTACAAAAAACGTGATTTGCTAAAGTGATCTAAACATTTCAAGTAGTGTTTAGATTAGAAGTGATTATAAATAATCTGCCTTTTAAGCGTGAGATGATGGGACCTACTGTTTGACGACGTTGATGTTTAGGTGATATTGTTTGGCAGTTATAGAATCGCAATATTTTATTATATGTGTTTTCAACTCCAAAGGCAAATCAAATCAGAACAAAAAGTGTTCATGAAATTATCATCAAATTTGATGAAATGATGAATGGTAAATCTTTGTGCAATCATAAATATTGTAGTTTTAGTAGTTTAGGGCTGTGTATGCTTGCGGCATTCTGATATAAAATGATCCATATTTAATTTCAATAATGGGATTGCTTGGATAAGAAATCCATAATAAATGTCAGGCAATATTTAGCTATCATGACAACTGGAAGTTAAATAAATGCATTCCTAGCAGAAATAGCAGTACGATTTATAGCAATAAAATTACTATTGATATTGTGTGAAAATTCTGATGCATGTTTCCTAAAATGTATTTTTTGCGAACTTTTTTAATTTGTGGCATCTGTGAATATGTACTGTACCTCTGTCAATGGTTTAGTCTTTTTATTCTTGTTTATATCATATTTATAACTAACTTATAATTAAAACAGGCTAATTGAGCTTGGACCTTTACTTAGTGTTCCGATGATCTACCAATGAGATACGTCTCAGGTTCATCCTGCGCACATTGTCATACATCACTCATAGTTTAAGGTGAAGTTGATGATGGGCGTGTACGATTGTCAAATACTTGGTATCATATGGGATAGCTTACTATTAAAGATTTTGCACTTTAAATTAAAGGTCCAAGATTCAATTCCTATATCCTGGCATCCTTTTTCAACAAATATTTAAAATAAAATAGGTGGTTTTAAATAAATTATTTTATTATAACCTTATAATATTTTGAAGCATTATCAATTAACACTATGTTTTTTCTATACAATTCACATAATTCATAAGTAGTTATATTTATTCATGAAATGTCACATCATGTGTAAGCACTAAATTTGGTTTTTTTTGAATACACATTTTTTTTGTAAAGAACACTATTCAAAGATTGACATTTTAATCCTAAACAAAGCAATTAACTTATATTATCCTTTGATACTTTTAATAATTTGTTTAATTCATCTGAAAGTTTAGAAACCAAACTTGGGTATACTTTTAATAATTGGTTTAATACTATCAAATTTTTAAAACTAACCTTGGATAGAATCGGATTTAGGAATCTATAATTTGAACACATTAACTGCATATGGTCAGCCTTTTCCTTTTAGTCTTGCTAATATAAAATATATATTTTAGAATAAAATAAATGTAGACCCTAAAAATATTCATCAACCTACAAATTATCCCTTTGTTCAAATTACTAAAACATCAATTCTTTCTTCGTTTTTTATTGATATATTTATTTATTATGAGCTTAAGAAATATTAATTAATTTTGATTTTTGTCTACCAGAGTACAAATTTAAGTCTTTTAGATAATGTATTTTTGTAATATCTATTTATCGGCTAAACATAATAATTCTAAAATGTTTATATTTGAAAAAAGAAAAGAAGATAATTCTAGCTCTCAGTGTTAAATTATTTTTAGGATAGTGTTTTCCAACGGCTATTTGCTATGGTGACGCTCATAATCCCAGAAAAAGGTTATTGTGTACCACTTAAACCATTTATTTATTTCGGTACAAATGTAAGTTAAGTACCCAGGGGTAACGGATGCGTTTCCTGGCTATGAACAGAATAAGTAAGTAATTCTACAATTGGATAGAAAATAGTGCGAGACCATCTACTTTTAGAATGAATTCCTCATTTCACTAATAGATTCATGAAATGTGTTTTTTTTTTAAATTCTTAAGTGGAATGGTCGTATAAGCTTTTCACAGTTATGTTTCTGATTACTTATAGTTTCACAATGAATGGTGTTGACTTTAGATGTTATTACGTTCAGTTCTAATAGTAGTAGTCATGTAATTTATACTAATATATTATTCTGTTTAAAAATAATATTTTAAAATGCTCATTTTTCAAAAGGGAAATTATATAAATGACATTGGCAAAGCTGTAATATCTCCAAGAAGGAAAAAAGTATAAAAATATCCGTTTTTCATGAGCCTTAATGGGTTTTAAAATAAAAATACAAGATCAGTGAAGAGAAACATTGGCCCACTAACGAGGATATCTACTATTTCATGAAAGTAAACAAGTTTTAATCAAGCAAATCCAAGATTTTAATACCTTATTCTAACTCAATGAGGAAAAATAATCCATATTATTAAACCTTTAACGTAAGAAGTTTTTTACCATTGCTCCTCCAACTCTTCTTAACAGATCTGAACCGTTGTGGTCTTGATATTTTTCTCTCGACGTTCAGATTAATAAATAACTCTCTGAATTTTGAAAATGTCTACCAGGAAGAAGTTACCTATGTGGCTTCTTTCTATACACTATCAGAAAGTTTTTGTATGCATGATAGGTCAGATAATTCTTTCCTGGGTATTTTTTAAAATCATGACAATTAGTTGGGAAATCGACACAGCTGGACCAAAATATAAAGACCTCAACAGCTACATTTGTTTCGGAATATTAAGAGGAATTGTGGTGAAAAGTTATTTTTTTTTTTACAATCCACACCATAAGATGTACTATCAAGCAAATTAGCAACAGCGTTATGTGATTTACAAAGTACTTGAAGCTGTATTCGATACTGCAATTTACGGGGAAAAAAAAGTTTTACCTCGATGCACCTGCTGGCTGTTGAAACACTCTAGTCCAACGAAAAATGATATCTTATGTTCACTAAGAAGGATTAGATTGCCTTCCTATTGCATTTAACAGAATTGCACCAAGTTTGGTTGATGAGGTCGTACTATGTATAACGCCAATTCCATCGTATGAATATTCTATCAGCGTAATAGCCCGAACGGGTAATAATACGCGGTGCTAAAAACAAACAAAAAGCTTTTTCTCTTGTGTCAAACCTGGCATTGCACATGCTATAAAATTATACAAAGCTGGCATAATCATCATGGATGAGGATACCATGAATCTAAATACTGCACTCGATTGTTCCGTGATTTAGGTGATGATAGAAAATATATTCCATTTAGTATAAAAGTATTACTAATATGCGGTGACTTTCATCAAATATTACCTGTACTACCTCATAGTGGAAAAAATCTATCAACTTGCACAATTTCTACTCATTACTGATATGTGAGTTTCTGAAGGCCAAAAAGAATTTGCGCTATATTAGCTTCAATTTGGAACATAGCATTGCTAGGAACTAGAACTTATTCTCCTCATTTTACCCGATTCAGCATTTATCTGTTAGGAACAGGTAATCTGGTAGATTTAATATAAGGACAAAATATCGTGCAATCCATTGTTAACAGACCAATAATTAATAAAACAATTTTAGCTCCTAATATGAAGATTGCGCCAATATTAACAGAAAGTTTCTAGGGGTTTTCCTGGTGACAATCAGAAATATCACAATGTGGTTATTTTTGACGATATCAGTGAACAATTACCGTTTCCTGAATAGTTTTCAAACAGTATAGAAATAAGTGAACTGACCACGCATAAACTGGACTTCAAAGAAAAAAAAATTGTTGTTTATGCGTAACTAAGAACACAGCGAATAGTCTGATATATGTTACAAGAATTATGAGTGAAACATACACACAATAACTCCATTGTTTGCGAAGTACTGACTGGAGCATCATGCGAGGAACGAGTACTTAATCTAGAATTAAATTTTTTTCTTCGTAAAACGTTTTTTCGTCCAAATTTCAACGCACGCAATTTTCATTGAGAGATGGTTTTGCTATTACCATAAATCTGAGTCAAGATTAAATTTTTACAGAAGTTGGGATATCATTTCCTAAACCTCTCTTTCCAGCACATGGCAACTACACGATGCCCACTAATTCAATGACGTAAAAAAATTCTCAAGTGAAAAATAAACCATTTATATTGAGAACAATATGTTTAACACACAATTGTTGATAAAGAGGTTAAATAATTTCCTTAATATGAAGAATTAACAAATCAAAATATATACTAATTAGCCCATTAGCTAAACTTTCTCATTAAAGTATATAAATTGTCATAAAATTGTAGAATTTAAAGATTCATGCTATGTTCATGCTATTCATATTTAAATATACTGTTTTTTTTAATATATGAATTTATGTTAAATTTTTAAAAGAAGGCGAATTTTCCAGCCTCGAAAACAATTTGGTATTAAATCCCACACATTGTTTAAAAGTATAATATAAGAACTATACTATTAAACAAAACTCTTATATATATATATATATATATATCCTTGATGCCACAAATAAATCAATTTTTCTTTCAAGTAGGACGATAAAACATAAATATATGATGGTGTATTAATTTTCAAAATATTTATTGGCATAGTAATTTTCAAAAGTATTTTTGTTTTATTTTCAAGAATATTCAGGCTGCCCCATTAATCTTTATATAAAAGCATGATAAAAGATGCCATTTGCTTTCTTTAGAAAATAATAAGTATTTCATTTTTACAATTAATGTTTGAATAACTTGTAACTATATTTAGTTTTAACTTAGTCATCTTTCCTCAATAATATAGAACATAATATTTTAAGGATAAATTGGTTTACTTTTGACTAAGAAAATGAATTATTTGTAATAGAAAGTCAATTATTGTAAAAAGTATTCACAGATGCCACTTTAAATACAGTTACACAATAATATATTACAAAGAATGGCAGAGAATGTTGTCATGTGATTTGGGGTGTATGAAAGATTTGTCATAGCTGTCATAATAACACAACTATTTGGATGACGGGCAAAGTATATTTTCATATTAAGACTTAATTTTCATATATTTGTTTAGTTTTTAATAAATTACCACTAAAACGATTTTAAATATGAAATTAACTATTATGTAAATGGATGCATATTTTTACCACAGTAAAGTCACAGTTTAAATAATCGTACTATTTTGGATAAGCATCTGAGTATAGGAATAGAAGAAAAAATCTTGAACAAAACATTGTGAAAACTAAAAATGACAATGTAGAAAATGAATTTATCTTTTGTTGAATGAAAGAATGCAAAACAACATTGCACAGTGATAACTTAGTCGAAATTACTGTACATGAACTGTAAGTTATTCATTATGAAAATAAGTGAATAGATAGATAGCTTTTAGCAAATTGATGAAACAAAAATAAGAAAAGTTTTATTTTATCTTAAAAAATAATATAAAACTCTTTACCGTATAGTGTATATATTTAAGAGTTGTTATATAACATAATTATAAACCACCATACCAATATTGTTTCCAAGACAGCATTGACAGTTAATAAGATTCAATAAATTTTCATAATAGTTCTTCAAGAAAATAAGGAACGTTTATTTCTAACTAAAAGTTAGCTGTTAATATAATATTTTATTAAATCATTCATATAAATGTACACTCCACTTAAAAAGAAAGCTTACAGTCTTACCTTGATGGGCTCCTATATGGTCTTATCGTGAAAAACATAACCATATAGGAAACAATCATGGTAAGCCTTTCAGCTTAAATGGAGTCTACACTTCCCATACCTAGAAAGGGTCTTATCTTGAACGATTAAAATCTAGAGCTATATTATAAAATTCACCATAATGAAACCGGTCATTTTAAGACTATTTATTACCTTTCAGGTTAAATTAAGTCTACATATGTAATCATTACATATTTTAAGGGGAAAAAAAATCATTAATCTATACTAGAGGTCGATTTAAGCTATCCATATTACTACGAGAGTGAGGATACTCAAATTAAACTTTAAAAATAACCTTAAAACGATTTATTTTACTTCAAGGTTTATTAATTTATACAAAAAAAGTATCCAATACAGTATACAATAAAACATCTCAATAAAAATGTGTACCTTTAGATTACTTTAATAACACTAATTTAGTTTGAATTTTTTCCCTAATTATACATTTGTGATTATGTATTGACTAGGCACTTTTAATTTTCGATGCTGACTTTTTAGCAATAAATATTCAAAAATGATGCGCATTAAAACATAAACTAGAAAGAAAAGAATATAAGTTGTACCACATATAAAATATTATTAAAATAAATTAAACAAAAATGTAAATATGAGAAATGCTATAAATGATGTATCATAGATTTATGTGAAGATAAAGTGCATCCATGTTGTCGTTTTATTTATACCAAAGAGTTCGTTTGTTTATAATAATGATTATAATTATCTTGTGTATAAAAGTGAAACATGTGCAGTGAAATAGATAAAATTACATAAATAGAATCTGTGTTGATTATTTATTACCTCATTAAAGTTCTATAATAACACCAGTTAACTTCTAAATCATTTTAAAATTATGTATTCAATTACTCAAAGGTTATATTCTTTAAAATATTTCCAAGCACCGCAAACACATCCAGTATTTTTAATACTTTCTTATGATTACTATGCATTGAATAGATAGTATGTAGGATTAACATCCATTTAAAATATTTTGGTTCAATTTTACCTAGATCCATGAGTATCACTGTGATTTTTCAAGGAGTTTCTTAAAAGGATTGTTGATACCGAATAAACCAAATGGATTGTAAATATTAGGTTCATGTTTTATTTTCTTCGAAAATATGCTATAATTTATATTATAGCAAACTATCAATGTGTAACAGATACTCATAAATACAGTACGTCAAAAGTTGTTTTAAATTGGATCTTCATTATTCTAAAAATGCTGAAATGTGAATATATATAATGAAATAAAGCTACTCATAAAAATAATTACACAATATAATCTCAAATTATTTGTTTTCAAAAATATGAAGTCATGCACATTTATTTAATATTAACTCAAAATAACTACACATACATTTGGTAGCAGACAGTTAACTTAAATTTAATTATCATTTCACAAAACAAAAGTTGTTACTGACTAATAATTTATGAAAATCGTTTTTGAAATTTATTTTGGTATAGGATTTTATGTAGGCCTACTATAACAATTTCATCGTGTCATTAAAGATTTTATCTACCATAAATGTATAAAATATAATGCAATCACTACTAGAAAAGTTGTTGATATGTTTTATGGATGGTAACACAGGTTAACACTCAATATCTCTTTGGATCTACAACGATTGAGAACTCCACTCTTTTTTCGCCTGCTTTTGCACTATAAGAGGACAAAGAATATTGGACCAGAGTAGGATTCAAAGCAAAAACTTATCTCAAAGGTGATTGAGGGCATCTTAAAGAAAAAACCCAACACAAACGATGTCATTCATAGACTGAGTATAAAATGTATGTATAATCTCTCTATACCTTGAAAGGTAGCAAGCTTACAATATGGCCCTCATATGCTACTCCTTAGTGGAACAATAGAAGGTGGGCGTTGCTACCTTCCCGGGCTAACGACGGCAACGGCTACATATAGGCGTGGATTTAGAAACCAAAAATTAACTGGTCTTCTTGCATCCACTGCGATTGCTGGGAGACAAATCCATTAAAAACATTTCATCAATATCATAAAATATTTAAGAACATAATTGAAGGTGAGTTATTCCCTTGTTTAGTAAGTAGATGAACTAATTTTATTAGTAATGTACCAGCGTCTCTTATATGTTTTTTAAAACTCATCAGGGGGGAAGATTAAGGTTGTAAAGAAAATATTGTCTTTGTTTGCTTTATAATTTATTGAATCCTGTTGTCTCAGTGTCGCAGCATTGACTTTGTTGGTTGGTTATAAATTAATAAAATAATAAAGGATGACTACGTAAAAGTATTTGTCACCTAGAAGTAAAATAATGTAATATGCAAACAAAACTGTCAAATTTAAGGTGAATAGGCGATAATCAACTTACGCGCTAACTAGTAATTCTATTAATGGTAGCCCCCTCCAAATGTTTTAAAATTAAGAAATGGTCTGGGTTAGCTTAGCATTCTTGTGAAACAAACCCATAAATAACAAATAACTTACATACCGTAAGCTATTATATTTTATCCATTTGTCTTATAAGGAGTAAATTAATTCTTAGTTAAAATAACTGTTTAGATCACTATAACGTAACGACCCTTTTTTAAAATACAAATTTATAATGCATTCAAAATATGCTAGATACATAATGTTAAGAACTATTTCATGTTCTTATCGTTACTATAGTCTTAATATTTCTCTTAGAATAAAATTCTGATTTAAATTGAAATATTAACCTACCTGTAGTTTCTCCTTGGATTTGAAGTTGAGTATATCCAGTCAAATAGAAAATAAATGAATACTTTACCCTATTTCAGTATTCTAATGGTCTAAGGCGTCACTCTTTTGTTAGACTAGAATGCCAATGACGGGGAGATCAGGGTTACAATACCAGTCTTGCCAAAATAATCTTCCATTTTCCCTGCACGCAAGTGCTGGTACACTTCCTCTAAAATCTAACTTTCCTCATCCCTATATAATTTGCGTGGTTAGTACATATACGTATAACCTGAATATGTAATAGTACGTGGTGTTAAAATACTGTTTGTGATCTTTGGTGGAACTTAACATGCATTATATATCGTCACATGACTTTCATAGGTGAGTACCTACAATGTGTAATTCTCTTGACTGAAGATAACTGCGCTGTTATAATAATTCCTAAATCACTTTACCAAGTTGATCTAAGGCCTTATACAATAATCTTATCACCCGCTTTAGTGGCCGCATGGTCTAAGCCCGGGCTGGGCAGCCCTGTCGACAACCGTCACAAGTGGCAAGTCTACCCATAGAAGTTTGGTGAATTTGAGTTTGCCAGCTCCTAAAGAAAGCTAAACTTTTTTCTGACGTGTGTGCTGGTTGTAACTTGCAACTAAAACATTGTCAAATTTCACATTAGCTCTCAAGGACTCGCGTTCGGAAAAAGGTTGACCCAATCATATACTTTTTTACAAAGAAAGTAGTGGAGTGTTAAATAATTGTCTTACATTTTCAAACTGAACAATTTCAATCATTTGAGTCTCAGGCAGTTGTAGCTGAGTAGTAAGTGTACCTGTCTTGAATAGACTTGTTCAATCAGGAAGTGTTGTTCTAAATGTCCAATCGAGCAACCTAATTTCTTAATTTCTACATGGTGTTACGAATTTAATTTCTCATTCGACACATCTCTAGCTACATTAAAAAAATGTTGCTCCCCTCTGGTCTAAGCCCTAAGGAATAACTCTCACACTAGACTAGACTGGCAATGACAGGGTCGGTTGCACTAAGGCTTGTTTTTACTAACTGGTTTTCCATTTTTCCTCCACGAAGTTGCAGATACACTTTGTCTAAATTCAATCTGTCTAATCCATAACAAGCTAAAGCAATCAGTACATATGCGTACAGCCAGGGCCGGTCTTAGGCAAAAGTTTTATGTGTGGAAAATACACATTTTGGCCCCCCCCCCCCCCCCCCC
>CABFWB010000382.1:12742-27635 GCA_902151455.1 Timema bartmani | reverse complement strand
CCCCCCCCCGCCCCCCGAATTGTTTGTGTGTGCGGTTGCATACGTAGCACACGCTTTATACCAGGCCTGCGTACAGCCCGAACATGTAATAGACATGGTGCTAAAAAATAAAGTAGTCGACTCGCCAGCGTCTGTCGAGCTAGAGCTGAGATAATGGCTGGACTGTGATGCTCTATGCGAAAGATCTGCCTCTAGTTCTTGAGAATCCCGCCAGGGTCGGTAGTTCACGGACAACATTACCTTAAGAACACGCTAGCGCTGTGACAGGGGCAAGGACTCAAATGTTACTTCTGTCAGTATACCTACAGCTTCTGGGTTATAATTCTTAGCACAGTGACTTTAAAATATATGGAAATACAAATTAAAAGGCCATTTGCTACAAAAAAAATCTATATTATTATAATATTTACACTAAAGCTACCAGTAGGCCTTAGATTTTTAGTTTTAATAAGTCTTAAATGAACTAAGCATAGACATTCCAACAATAGTTTCGTTAAAATGGTTTAAAAAGAATGAACATGAGCACAATGAAAGCAATATGCCATTTGTTTATTTAGGTATATAGACACTGAAATACTTTTTTTAAAGTACCTTTTCCTTGCTTAAACAAGTACTAGCTAATATAATCATTTAAACTTTTTAATTTATTTAACAAATTTTTACTTAAATTATCTGTGTGCGCTATATCCCTCAATTTAGGAATGAACACCCAATAGGATACATTACATACCTAGATTTGAATGGCCGAACTAACCTGAGTCCAAAGAGTCAATACAATAAGGTTGATATTTTTAATCCTAATATGTCGATGTTCGATATAATTTAAGGTCGAGGTGACTGGCATAAGCCCACATGAACTTATTTTGAACTAATTTGAGTAATAATAATGGCTTGGAAGAAAATTATGCAGAAAACTTAACAAAACTTGTATGTCAACTTTATAAATGTAATTATTTTGACGAAATGGAAATTCAAGAATTCATTAAGAGTGTTGAAGAATGATAGTTAACATGATCAAAATAAATGGCACTACACAATTTCACACACTTTATAATATTATGTATTATAGCTTCGAAGAAAATTTTCAAAAATAGGTTTTTGGCAAGCTACCCTTAAATAAGTTTTACTCATAAATACAAACATATATAGATTTTAAACCAAATTGTTCAAAACAAAATTCAAATTTTCAGAAATAAATGATTTGTTAACCATCATAAAATGATTTATTATTTAAAAAATTAAAAACGTATTTATATTTATCATGAAATACAATTTACAGATTTTTATTTTAAATTTAATCTCCAAGGTCAATTTCTAAAACATTCAAATTTTCTATAATTTGTTGTAAGTAAACCATCCTTGAATTAATTTATTTTTGCTAAGTAAAGATATATTATTATTGATGTGTAAAATAGTATTCTGATACCAATTTTGAATCAAATCACTAAAGCCATTTTTTAAAATATTTAATTAATAAATAACAGTCATCAGTAAACTACCCAGAGCCAAACTTTCCCCCAAAACAAGTATATAACTTTTTTTTTGTCATGTTCATGTCAGCTTCCCCAGATATACATCCAAACAAAATCGTTAAAGCCATTTTAAAAATAATTCAAATTTTCAAAAATCATTCCTCATTAAAATACTCTTTATAGAATTTTTACCATGCCATGTTTATCATGTCAAACACCCCCAAAATACCCATTCGGAACCAAATCACTATATCCATTTGCAAGATATATCAAGTTATTGTAAAATCAGTCATCAATAAACTACCTTTCACTGGTTTTCCCCCCAAAAACCAGTTATATAGTGCTATTTGTCACATCAAACAAATCAATCCTAGATATTTATTTTAATCCAAATAGTTAGAGCCATTTTCCAAAAATTAGGAAAAAAAACTCCTTAGTAAACAAACCTTAATTGAAGGGCTAGTGTAGAAAAAAATATTTTGTGGTATAGCCCTAAGATCTAAATATCAAGCTTGAACAAAATCCATTAAACAGTTATGGATCCATGGCCAGTGACAGACTGACAGACCAACAGACAGATATGGGGACAGACAAAATTGTAAAAATCCACTTTTTTTTGGGTTCGTGTTCAAAACACTCTCTAAATGGACTAGATGACCGACGACGGGGAGATCTGGGTTCAAATTCCAGTCTGGTGCATTAAGGGTGGTTTTGCTTGAATGGATTTTAATCATCTCTAAACGCAAATGCGTGTACACTTCCTCTAAATTCAAACTAACTCATCCCTAACACATTAAAGTAATTAGTACATATGCGTAAAAACCAGACAGGTACTAAGATGAGGTGCTAAAAAAAATTATGTTTTTGTTAAAATTGACTTATAATCTATAAATGTAATTTTATATAATACAGGTTGTATAATACATTTATACCATGATAAAACTGTTTTGGTTGTAGGTATGTTAATTTTGTTAATTTCTGTTTTTCTGGTGTTTGCTTTTTGAACTTTAGTATAATGTGAGGTTATAGGTTATATTTAAATTCGTAAAGAACAAAAAAAAAATGGTCTAATATATTGGGACTACCCATCCTTTTTCTTATCAGTTATTTGCTAAAGAAATTGCTTGATTCGAATTTATTTTGGTTTGAGATAGGCGTGGCACCGATCAACTATTAAGACCTTCGTAGTCTGATTAAGTATGCCTCAATTATAGTGCTATGCTAAACTATATTAAATACAAGACAACATTCGATGGAATGGGCCAATTTCACATAAAAAACTGGCCCATTCCATTTTGGCCTAGGTACGTGTCGTCTTGTATTTATTACAGCGCCGCACTTGTGGCGTACTAATTATTACTATGAAACTGGCTCTATATGTCTCAATCAACACCACCTGATATCGAACCACTATCTCAAGGATTCTAGGCCGACTAGTTCATCCACTTAGTCACGAAGAGTATGTATCTTGATCAAATGTATTGATTGGTCGTAAAGATCTGGACAATTATTTGTCACCCTCTATGTACACACATACAGCTTAAGCCGCATCAACTAAGATATTAAATTAGCATTTCAGTCCGTTTCCATTTACAAATATGCTAGGATTTGAATCCTAGTTGGGTGTACTAGCTCAAAGATTAAGTTAGTAATAAGTGTAATTAATTACTAAGATATCAATGTTACTAAAAGATAATAAAATAAATAATGCAGGCCTGTGACTCACCCATAGGGGAGCAAATGGGTTACTTGCTCCCCACCCCTCCAAAAACACAAGATAATTATAATAATAGCTTAAATACAATTAAGTTGAACTAAGATATAGAGCACAAATTATATATCCAATAATTAGGTTATATTTTAAGACTAGGCTTTGATTTAAGATCCAAAATGAAGCCTATACCGAATTGCACAGGAACATTTTCCTTAAGAATTCTAATTAAAAAGGCACAAGAATAATAGCTTCTATTAATTGTGTACAATGCCATAGTCAGATACAGTTTTATTTAATCACTGCCCTATTTACATTCAAACGATAACAATATAATTTAAAAGAACTAATTTAAAACTAGTAAACATTATTATTATTATGATTAAGAACATTTATATTTTAGGGCTATCAACATAATTTAGGGCTTATTACATATGAAACCTAATCCCTTGCCCCAATCCCAAATTCACATACAGTTAAGACTAAGTAATATGGATCTGACTGGGATTCGAGCTCACATCTACCAGAGCGGGTTAGTCATTGCAGTGAGAAAAAGTGACTTAAATGTTACCACCAAACCACGGAGCCGATAGTTAATTAATATTTCTTTCAAACAATTAATAATATCTATTAATAGAATACAAAAATACAAACTTTAATTCCTGTGAAATTTAGAAAATCCTATAGGTACACATTTTAAAACTGTAATCATCAAATATTTTGTAAATATGCTATCAAACTAGTTATAAAATTCTTAATAAATCGTTATTTAATCTGCTATACATTTGTAAAGGATTTATTCATGTAAATTTGAATAATTTCTATCATAAAAATCTACTATGAATTAATTAGAGAGTGATATACAAAACTTAAGTTATTAACATACTTTTTGTCCTGAGCAACATTAAAAAGAATTCCAAATACTGCCTAGAGGCATTTTATATTCATATATTTCTTTTAATCCGATGGTTAGGCGGTTGAATCCCCTAAAATGCAATATTTATTTCTTGAAATTTCATTATGTCTAAGACCTAGATTGTATTCTTACCCCAAAGTAAATTCCTTCGTACGCTACTGTCATAGGTGTTATATTTTTTATGCTTTAAACAATTGAACACTAAAGAAAATGATGTAAGACACATTTTCTCTGTAGACTAATTTGATTTCCGGTCATAAAAACATCCAGGTCTATGAAAATGAGTTTCTTTGCTTTAGTATAGATAAATGGTAAAATGATCGTCTGCAATCAAACTTAAATGAGTCTATCATGCAACAAAATTATCCGTAACGATAGGTAGTTAACAAGAAACAATTTGCAACTTTCACGTGATTAGAAAAAAACCTTTGTTAAATAATATTTTGTAATTTATTTCCTCTATTTTATATATTTGTTTCAAATTTGAATTATTTTCTTAGTTTCTTCACACCTCTTAATACACTGTGCCTATTTGCTATCAAGTACTTGTTTAGTTTCAATTAACTATTATATGGTTTCCATAGATTATCCTATATTTTTATAAAAAAAATAATACTTTTAATATCTTAAACCACATCAGCATATAAATTTAAAAAATAAACTAACTTAGGAGATTAGGTCCACGCACAATACCGAAGGCTACGGAACGGGTGAGTTAAGGTCCATAGTTTTTGCATTTTTTTAAAGACACTAAACATGGTCATCAAAATTTAAATATATTATCTCATCAGGTAAGTGAATTAATTTTAATTTCCCACATATTGTAATCTCAACAGTTATTGAATATTTTCTGTGAGCATTGCATCGTTACCAGAACCATTTTTAAATGAATAGAAAAAGTTATAGTCAAATTACGCAATAGCGATTTTGTAGATTAAAAAAGTTGAGAATAATATGTGTAAACAACTAAACTAAAGGTATTAATTGATGTAAAATTGTGTGTATTATAGCCAAAAAAGTGAATCATAAAGAGTAAATGAATACGACCATCAACTCGCCTGCTCTTCCATTCCACCTCAACACCTAAATATTTACTAACTGAATTACAGGGCGAAGCTTTACACGCATATTAAATACTTTCGACACAGTGGAACCAAAGTAAAAAATAACATCTGATGATGGTAGGGGTCCCCTTGGGTGCCCACTGTCCATACACACCCAACTACAGGGAAGATTAAAGGGAAGGGGGGTCTAATTGCTACCTCCATTGTTGTTGTTTTTAGCACTGCGTCTTACTGCCCTATGTACTGATTACACTAATGTGTTAGTGATTTGTAAGGTTTAATTTAGAAGAAGTTTGTCCACAGTTCTGTGTAGGGAGAATGGAAAACCAATTAGGGAAAACACCCTCAGTACATTGACTGGGATCGAGCCACGATCTCCCCGTCTAAGGCAGTCTATTCTACTACGAGAATAGCGCCTTAGACCTTGCAGCCACTGAAGTGACTACCTCTATTCATGTTTTGAATACTAAGCGACCCAAAAGTTTGTTATATAGAATTTATTTTGTTCTATTCTTCCTATACTTTTTCCCCCTTTAAATCTTAGACCCCACACTGTGCAATTTAATTCACTCTCTATGCAAGTGTGACGAACGCAATACCTTGAACCCAGGACGGGCTCCATTTGTTCGTTAACTATTGGTGAAAATAGAACCCATACACAAGAAGGTTTTCCTTACTCAATTCAATACTGAAACTCGTACGAAACATATATTGCCCTGTGACCGACAAACTAGAATGGTAGGAATGATAACATTCAAGTAACTATCGTAGACCTACATTCTTGGATGTAGTATTGTATATAGCCAAGTTCATAGTTTTTATCGATATTTAAGGACAAACTCATGGTCAGAGATACTGTCTTCTGATATAATCCAATTGAACAATAATTTCTCTGCCTTTCGAAAAAAATTAAAACAAAGTATTTTCGTTTTGGAAATTACTTTGAAGGACGTAGTGTAAATAAAAATAATTTTATAGAAATAGTCATAGATTAAAACAAAAAACAAAAACGACCTGATTGTTCTAATATAGAATTTTTAAATACACAAATCATTTTACAGTTTCTTTTTTACTGATAGTATTTATTAACTATTACAAAGTAATGATGAAACCGATCACCGTGAGAATACAAGTCATATATTTCATACTAGCACATTCACTAGTTATTTCATGACAGCTTCCATCATTAGTTAAATACAGTTTATCTATTGAATTTAGTAAGAATACATTGACCGTGATTGGTAGTCGACAACTCTAAATACCCAGCCATAAAGACGAGACTAATCAAAATTGAATTAAGACCAAGCAACGCAGATTAAAGCTGCTTTATTATACGCTAAAAACTAATGAATGTTTAAAGTCGTTTTTAATAAAAGAGTAGTTCGTAAACAGTAGACCTAGTACCCTCTAAGTTTTTGAGTTAAGGCTTTTTCTATACTTATAGAATGTCATAGGCAAACTCACTTTGAAGAGGCGTCCAAGCTTAGATTGGTATAGGTTGAATGGCTTGTGGAAGATATAGTCGGTGCTAATAGATAAATAAATGAATCAAGCAGCAGCCATAAAATTTATTTTTGGATAAATTTTAACTTTGGTTACAGGTTGAAATATTTTCCATATCTCTCATTTTATTAGAAGTTGATATGGCTCCTTAGTTATCAGGTTTGACAGAAAACAAATGAACACTATTTACGATGGTAAGTTATATTCACAGCTATTGCTAACGTGGTTTAGGATGTCAGTGCTGTCATATATGTAAACATTCTAAAAACCCGCCTGAGGCTCTCGATCACTTGCTAAGAATTTGAAATTCAAAATCAATTGTGTTGAACTATTTAACAAAACACTTTTGGGCGTCACCTAGGGTGAAATGAAAACAGGGGTTAAAACACTTATTTGAAAATTAAGTTTTCTAACAGGACGCAAAAGTTGCCTTTTAGGATCAGTTTCAATACTGCAAAATTTTAAAGCTCAATGTAAATGTGTTGAGGTGCGCACGGTCCTTAAAAAATGAGCTTATAAGTAAAAAAAAACCCAAATTAAAAAAAAAAATGTTGGACTACAATTTTTATTCTAAACACTTTAAATAATATTGTTGACAAATATAAAAGCATTTTTTTTCATTTAAACCGTTGAAAGTTTTCCGAAAAGATATTTATTTGAGTGCAATATATTTGTTAATATATCAAATTTTGGTGATTTTTTTTTATGGAATTTCAATAAATATAATTATACTATCCAAAACGGATATTAATATTTTACTTGTGGATATATATGTGTTATAAAAGCAACATGAATTCACTACAGGATAAAATTTGTCACTGTATATAAGTAAATTATATTAAAAATATTCAACAGAATAAGAAAAAATATCATTAACCTTTTTTGTTAAAGAATAACATTGTCATTTTACTTTTATATTGAAATGTTCCTTAGTTCCAAACATTGGCATCAATTTGTGCGATTTTATTTTCGCTTTTAAAACCACATATGGCCAATGATGTATCACTAACTAATCTCACCATTCTTTCAACGGCTTGTGTGTGACATGGATGACAGGGAAAGTCTACTAGTGGAAGGTCTTCATGAGCGTGTGCTGTACTTGTTATTAACAATTCTAATTCCTCCTCACTTCTGTGCTTGGTCATTGGTGGCTCTGTTACTTTGATGTCATACCAAGTGATCATATCAATATGGTCTACGGCTTTGAAGTTTATAGCCGAAATAACAAAATTAATGTTCTTATTCCTTCTTTGTGTTACGTCCTGGTTTCAAGTAGTCAACGTAGACCCAGCTCTCTCACATGTTTGCGTTCGTCACCTATCAAGCACATGAGAAGGTTTTCAGGTGCTGCAAAGTAGGTGTTTCTTTGAATGACTGGATCAATTACATTCCGAAGTTGCTCTGGAAGGTAACGGGAATAATTAATAAGTCTCCATAAGTGCTTTGAGCCACGAATACATGATGGTTTCAGCTTTGTGTTGAACCAAACAGGTGCATATACTTTAAGAATGAACTCTGCCATCGTATACAGATTTTCTGTCCCCACAAACAAACAAGGTAGGTGTTTTACCATTGTCAGCCACCTTGAATGCGCCAGCTTACATGGTTTCCTCATAGATAGATCAAAAGAGCACATACCACTAGAGAGTGCATGGCACATTTCCAATAAATATTTTTGGTCTGTGCCTAAGGCTGACTATTTTCAATTGGTGGGAATTCAATTACTGGGAGTCCTTGAGAGTTCTCAAGTTGCTTGCCTGGTTTACCACCAAACTCATTTGGTCCTTTTATATTTCCATCCAGAAAACAAAAGAAATGAACTAAGGGCAGTTCATTTACATGAAATAGACAAATCATTCTTTGTAGCAGCTTTCCTATTTCTTTTTCTAGTAAAGAGATGACACCATTAGTAGTTCCAGTGTTAGTCACAGTTCCATCACATCCTACGGTAGTTATGTTTATAGGTCGGTTATTAACATTACAAAACAACACAATGTTATCCTTAATATCCTTTCCAGTGCTAGAACGTGGTGCCATATGTCCCAAATATTTTGATCCAGGCAGGTTCTTCAATAAGTGACACATGTTCTTCTATAACGGTTTTCCTGTAATATTTGCACCCTATCTTTTCCTGTACTACAGTTTTGTCTCGTTTTCCGTCAAAAGAAAGTCCTTTGTTAGTTGTTGTAGTGCTTTCATTATGGCCTTCTATGCAATTGTTTCGATTCTTTGACCTTTATCTTCTAATCTTCACTCTATCAATTAATTTACTTGTTTTCTTTTCACTAACCTGAATAACTGCACTTGCAATTACTGCAGCAGCTCTATTAGAAACACCAGTTCAATCACATACTGAATTTACAGATGGCAATTTCATGCTAATTTGCGAACTCGGTGTTGCAATCTGCTAAGATTTTTAAGCCACAACATAATTTGCTTCTAATTTAATGTCTTCTTCATATTCTTTATCTTTCTCACCTACGACGCATTTTCCATCTATTCCATTCTGTTTCAGTATTTTTTGTTCCTTATAATTTATTTCTCTCTCCAATACTTGGAGTTTTTTTCATGGCTAAATTTCTAGATACTGCAACATCAACTGCACTCTTAACCATTTTCGAGGTCATTCTTTGGTCTTTTAAATATGTTTGCTATAAATTCGGAGCCTTCTTTTCTTTCTCACATTTACAAAGCGCAAAGCTTAGACATTTGCAGGCAGCGATGTCAAAAAGAAGTTTTATCTCATTCTTAAACAAAATCAAATTTGATTCAAAAGCTTTAGTTCCTTTTCTATTTTTTGATCTTAAAATATTTCTCTAGCTTTCACGATACTTTCTAATCATCTGTAAGATACGAGTGTGGGATAGGACAGGAATAGAAGCTCTTGACCACAACTTCTTAATTTTTTCCACCAATATTTCTAATATTTCACTTACGATAGTTTCCTTAGAACAACTCTATGTTTTTAGCGCATGCCTTATATTAAGATAACAAACACTTCATTACTTCTTCATAGGTCGGGAGTAATATTTTACTAAGGTCTTTTGGATAGCCAAAAATACCCCACTAGTGCATTGGCCGAGTCTGTACTGTTTTTGACATTACCATTTTTACATTACTGTTGCAAGATATACACAAAAGAAAATAACACTATTGTCTATACAGCGTATAAACCGAACGGTTAGTAACAAGCAGTACTAAATTAATAATAAAAAACTATCGTCTATAGCACAAAAAGAAAAACAAGATGAAAAAACAACTCAAATGAGAGTGTTTTACATTGGAATTGTAGTACCACATCACAGCATGAAGCTCAGAAAGCCACCGACTGTAGTAGAGCTTGGAGCTACCCCTCCCTGCCTACTAAGCGGTGCTTGTCACAGCTTGTTCAAGGTCACTCTATACCTCAGCTATGCTACTACTTGTCAAGTTCTGTCTAATATTGATGGAACGAAGAATATCACAGTTAAATGTTTAAGTAAAAATAAATTAATAACAAAAAATTTCAAAAATGTAAAAGACGGGCAAAAACCACAAAAATTAAAAATTTCAACCTGCTTATGGCACCTAAAAAAATTATTTGTTTGATTTTATATTTTTGTCAATTTACAACAATAGTGAAACGTTTTTTTTTATTTCCATCAGAAATTTTTATTCAAAAAAATAGTGTCTTCAGAAATGTACCAACAAAATGAAAAAATCATAAATGTATTAAACTTCAACCCGTTTGCGGCACCTCAAAAACTTTTCTGATTGCTCTGATGTTTTAGTTAGTTCATTACATTAGAAAAAGGCAAGTCTATATCGATATTAGACATTTGAATTAAAAAAAAAACATTTTTTCATTCCACCCTAGCGTCCACCATCTTAAACGAGTAACCATTATTCTAAACCATAATCTTAGATGGTTCTGAAAAATTTTTCTAAAACTGGTCCTCGATTTTGACGGTAATCACGGAACAAACAAATATATGAAACGCCAAGTGGTAGAGTTAAAAAAGGAGCTCGCTTCACTTGGTGGACGAATTTATCTTAAAAACCATATGTGTACGTACTGTACATATATATAGGCCTACGTAGAAAGTAGATAAGATAAATATGACACGCTTTGGTGGTCACATGGTCTAAGGCACTAGTCTCGTAATATACTAGACTACCGAAGTCGGAGGGATCAGGGTTTGATCCACTCGCGTAGGGTCAACTGAGGGTGGTTTTTATTAAAAGGTTTCCCAATCTCCCTCCTCAAAAATTCGGGTACACTTCAACTAAATTCAGTCTTCCTAATCCCCAACACATTAGTGTAGTTAGTAAATAGGCGTATAAAACGAGCGGGTAGTAAGAAGCGTTGATAAAAATAAAAAAAATAAAAGTCATCTTCAACTGTGTAAATTAGTTATAAGGTGCAAGGATAGATCAATAAGTCCCCTCACAGTACTTATGTAAAATGAGATTATTTTAATTACATCATATGTGTAATATGTGAGGGTATATCAAAGAGTCTTTACTATTTTTAATATTTACCAAAATAAAAATACTCTCTTAAATTACACTATAGCACTAGGAGCTCGAAAGTTCTTTGCCGCACTTACAAAAGTTTGCCGCTTATCTTTCTTGAACTAGTTCTACCCATTCCATCTGTTTACACAATATATCATTATCCCATTCTAATGTTTACACCTATCTGCGTCTAGGTCCACCCAAATGGTCAATTTGCATGGGATTTGCTAGTCAATATCCTGAACAAGGCTCTAGGTTCTTCCATTAGCGCTGCATGTCCTGTCCAGTGTAATATACTAAACCTGATCATCCTAAAACTGTCTTGTGATGATTACAGGATAGGAAACTCATCAATATGTAACTTACTTCACTATACAGTAACCTCATCCCTTTTCTGAACAAATTAATTCCTAAACACCTTTTTTTCGAAAACCTTAAATTATTTCTTGTCATATAAATAAAGAGACTACGTTTCACACCCATAGAGAGCAACCGGTAAAATTACTGTTTTGTATATTCTGAGTTTGAAATTCCTTGACCGAGTAGTGGCATGCATTTACTGACTGTATTCCCTTCCTAATTGCTACTCTTATATCGTTATCGCTATTTATATTTTATCCTAAATGTTTAAACTAATAAACCTTATAAAATGATATGTTGTTCGAAGTTGTCTCTAAATAATCATCCTCAATCTGTGCTATCTCTGTGATCTTTTACTTAGTGATTTGAGCGTTCAATTCTAAGCTTATTTTCTTACCAGCTTCCAATAAAATTTCTGAACTTCTTGAAACAGCTTCCTTACTATTATTACCCAACAAATCTAAATCCTCTACGAATCCTAATAGCTGCACTGTACCGTTTAATGTCAATCCTTCCCTACTCTTATATTTTACACCAATTGTTGAATTGTAACTTGTATACATACATTTATGAATAATAACCTCATTTTTGAGGCAGTTATACCAACGTCTTATATGTTTGTTTACACCATCAGCATATAACTCTGCTAACCGGACACGTGTCCTTCGATGAACTGTACCTTTCAGGTGGGTCATCCATGTTGAAAGATCTACCATTCAAAAACTTCTTCCAGTATCCAAACAGATGGAGCTTTCTGGATTAATATTGAGGATGCAGGAAGCATACTGCCACATCTGCCAACCTCGGGTTGTGATTTTATTGACCATGCTTCATACACACTTCTCATTAACATAAACTGTTCACCTAATGATTCGACCATTAAGAGATTAATATCTACTGTATTTCAGTTTCTGAACAACAATAAACGAGCGATAATCTTATGCAAAAACGATGTTGAAACTTCCAGTATCTATTTAGAATGACGTTTAACACGAATACCCTTACAGCAGCTCTCAAGGAAAACCAAAAACCATATTTTCCATTGGGGTTTTTTTTGAACTATACTTGGTAAAAAAAATAGATGCAAAAACTACCCTCGTATGAACACGGTTGGTTATGTGCTATTTTAGGAAGAAAGAATAAATGGATTTTCATGTCATTCACTCCAAGATTTTCAATTTACCTAACATAAAATTTCATTTTACTCTTTCATACATACGAATATTAGCTAAAGTGTTGTAGGTACTGAAATAAATAGTTATTTGGATTTCAACGAAATGGTTCATTTTATGTTTCTCAATACCATATAGGTAATTTTGATAAGGCTCTATTTGTTTAATGTCTGTATAGCCCATGTGTGTTTAGGATTTTATTTAATGCTTAGGGTACGGCCAGACTGGGCGAATGGGGAGTGACTAAAAAATAAAATAGAACACACAGGTTGTAATGAGAAGTGGCCAGACTGGAGCGATCGAGCGTGCGCGTGCGCTTGAAAGATATAACTGGCTCTATTTTTCAAGCACGCACGCTCGAGCTGGAACAGTCTAGTTTACAGGTGCTAGGCAATATTATTGTATGTTGGTCTATTGAGTGCTAGGAACATTTCTCAATTTGACATGATACTTGACTTTTTTACTTTCTCGCTATCTTACAGGTAGAAAAAGTATTGTGATCATCAAAAATTCGACCTCTAAATTTTGATGAATGTTGTCGTTTCATGGCCCTCTGAATCCAAAAAAGTGGTTTTTGAATTTCCATCTGTTTGTCTGTACCTTAGAATAGATCCTAAACTGTTTTACCGATCGGGCTAAAACTAGGTAAATAGAGTTCTCATGGGGTTTCCCATAAGGGTTTTTGTAATTGGATATCTAACCCTAAAATTAAGAGTAGCTTACTGAAGGACAGAAAGAAAATATTATATTTTCTCAAAATCGGCTTTAACGATTTTGATTAAATTTCATTTCTTAACATTTATAAATATGTTTAGTTATATTCATTTTAGTTGTAGTAAGGAGAAATATGGAATATATAGTATAAAGGACGTACTTGGGTGGAACAGCTAATTTGATTAATTGGTACAGCTTCTTTGGTCAAATTTAACAATATAAATTATGAAACCTTTTGCATTGGTTTGTCTCAGACCTGATGATGGCGTAGTCGCCGAAACATATCTTCACCCAGCCAAGATTTGCTATAAGGAGAGGAATTAAAACCACACCGATAAGGAACGTTACTTTAGTTCAAACTTTTCAAAAGGACAAAAAACTTTTTCCATTTGGTTATACACCTTTCATAACAATCAATAACTTATATGTATATAATATATATATATTTATAACATATCACAACTGACTAAGCATAACCCTAGTATGTCTCCAATTAATCTTGTCTCGATAGTTAACACATGCATATTATAGAAACCATTTGACTCGAATAACAAGTTTTTAATATTAAATCCTTATACTAATTTTTAATTTTGTGATATTTTGTTGCTTGTTATGTCTTAACTTTCATTTTAATATGTTTCATGTTGTATTCATACTTTTAACTGTTTTTTACATGTGAAAATTTCAAAAATAAAAACTTAGTCAACTATTTTAACCTTCAATCAATCATATTTTTACTGTCATTGGTTAAATATCTTAAATATGTCTTCTTTGTCAACATGTTTTTAAGCTGTTTACTAGTAAAAATTAGTAATCATTCAATTAATAAGTTCATTATGGTTGCCATACTGGTGCCTATAAAATTTTTTAAGTCCTGACCTTCATTAACCTAGTATCTTTATCTAAGGTATTCAAAATTTGTAAAATTTGCTAATTTACACTTTTCATTGATTATCAGTTAATCCTTTATTCTGTTACTATTTAGTAGTGTTTTGCACAGATTTACATTTTTACTTGATTTATGCAATATAATTTTTGGATTTTAGTACGTAACAATTTCTACGACGATTTAAAAAAAAATGTTATTATGCCTGTTTTAATTGACTTAATTCCTTGATATAAAAGTTTATCTTTGAATAAATTATCTTCATCATATATTTCTTAATTTATATTGTTCAATTTGACCAAATAATTTGAACCAATTGATCTAATTAGATGTTCCATCCAAGTAATTTCCTTATATTAGAAATTTATAAATATTGCAAACAAAATGGCTACTCTCAATATTTCGGAAAAATTACTTTAAGGATTCCGGTCTGATGCGTAAATTCTTATTTTTTATCATACATCCGTAACTCTTTGAGATATGAAATTACTTATCATTACAAATATGTAGGACTATTTATAATACAAATCTATTATATGGCATATATTTTTGTAAAACCAATAACTTTCAAACTATACGCAAATATATATATATATAT
>CABFWB010000382.1:0-12716 GCA_902151455.1 Timema bartmani | reverse complement strand
TATATATATATTTGCGTATAGTTTGAACTTTACTTTAACTTTTCGAACACTATAAAGGTAAAGTATTGAGACTGTAAAAAAAATCTAACCCACAATGTTGATGGATATCGACGTCTCATGAACCTCCAAACCATAAAAAGTGGTTTTTGCAATGCCGTCTGTCTGTGTCTCTGTTTAACCCTAAAATTGAGAGTAGATTAGTAAAAAGCGGAACCAGAAAAAAATATTTTTCTCAAAATAGGCTCTAACGATAAAATTCGTATACAGGCGTTGATTAAGATTATAAATAATAAAGGATATTTTCATTTTCCTATGAAAATGCTTTTTAGGGTACTTTACAGAAGCGGAGATTTCTGTATCTCCTCAACTATTTGAGATATTAAATAACTTATCATTGCAAAACTATTGTAGAACTATTAAAAGTAAAAAAAACAAAAACTTTTATTTGAAATATATTTTTATAAAATCAACAGTTTCTGATATATTGGCAAATATATTAATACAATTTTGTGATCTTTAGTTGTAAAGATATAGTACTTAAGTTTTAACGCAATAATTCTCCAATGCCATAGAGTAATTAAATATAAGTAAGTCTCTCAAAAAGCTTGTTATTTTTCCTTTAACCTCTTAGGATACATGTTTGTACAATAATGATCTATCTCCTTAATTTTAGACTCAAAAATCAATATTTATATTTTTTACTTGTCAACATTTATAAATGAGGAATTTAATAGCAGTGCTATGACTTGAAGATGTGCAACACCTAACATTGTTATTATTATTGGCACCGCGTATTACTACCCGTTCAGGATTCACGCACTTACGCTAATGTGTAATGGCAGGGTAATTGTGAGATGAAATTGAGGACCTACAGCTTAACGTGGGATCCGAACTACGGTCAAGGTCTGGCATTATCCACATTCACAAGTTGTGATTAATACATGTCTTGTCAGAGGTGAAGGAAGGGTTTTACAATCAGTTAAATCTGTGCCGGAACCGAGGATTGAACCCCGGAACCCCATCATAGAAGTCCGACACCTTACCCCTAGACCGCCAAGTCACCAACACCTAATAAAATACTAAAATTTGCTAACCTCAAGTCGAGATTTTAATACGAAATGTTGACTCTTGTGGACCCAAAATCTATCTTTTTTTTATCGGTCCAAACATACAAATGAGGATATTAATTCTTTAAAAATAAAATTATAAACCTTAAAACCGGGATTCAAAAAGTTTTACATAAAGATAGTGCAATTTATGCTTGGGCTTGCTAGTGTATATTATTTAGTTTCACATATATTATGAGTTTTGAGTAAATATCTCAATTTTTAGACAATGGAGTGAGAAAGTACGTGTGAAGTTCCATTCGATTTATTTTAGTTATCGATAGGCCTAGAACACTTGCTACTAATGGTCTAATTTAATTGGTAAGATCATAAACCATACATATATATAACTGATATGTTAAAATACTTCAGTATTATAATCAAAGTAGGGCTTTACAAATAAGAAGCACCATTAGCGTGGATAGAGGATGGGAAAACCACAACAATAGCTCACTTGTCAAAAACCACCCTCAGTTCACTGAGCCAAGATTCGTACCTTTGCTTTTTCGTCAACAGTTATTGAGAGCTATCTGCTAATCACGCGCTCGCTCGCTCGCTTGTCAGTCTTGCCGAACCCTTAGATGGTTGGGACAATTTCGCTCCTATTTGGCACAATAGAATATTTTCATTTTTTCTTGATGTATTCATATAAAGTACTTTACATTTATTTTAGGCACCGAGTCTTATTACTCGCCTGGGTTATATGCATTTGACCAATTACAAGTGTTGAGGAAGGGAGATTTGAAAAGAAATCTACTCAAGTATGCGTGAAAGTAAATTCTGAAACCATTTATAAAACTCTTCATGATTACACTCAGCCTGGATTTGAACCCAAACATCTTTGTCATTCTCTAACCATAGTAGATGAACTTGAAATTAGTCCACGTGCCCACCTTTGAGGGTACTTTAATCAACCTAACAAATACAAAAATTTATGTTTTGGAACATATCATCCAAATTTGATATTACGTGAATTTATAGATAGTAGGCTGCATAGTAATAATCCATATATTACACTTATCTAATATGTCAATAATATTCATACGTCCCCAAATATGTTATTTTCAATATTTTTATTTACATTATTGTGATTATTACTCTCAATGACATTCACTTTAACAATTCGATAGACTTTCCTTCTTTAATATGTAGGCGTTATCAAAATATTTACAGTTAAATTTTAGTTATTCATTACATTCCTTAATAAGCCTTGTCAACAAGTTTTTATTTTTAAATACTCATAAAAAACTAAATGAGCTGTGGCACAATAAATTAATTCAAAATTCAGATAGTCCTTAAATGGCACACTGGTCGGAAAAGTTTCGCATCCCTGACCTAAGGTAAATGAGACTTATATGCAAATCTTATATCGTTTGAAGATTTTTAGTCCACACCGTTTATTTTGGTCAAGTGGTCTGTACTTACTAACGCATTAAACTCTTCTACAGGATTTAAGAAATTCATCTTGACTTAATTATAAGACAAAATCAACCAAAAGTTCTCAAAACACTAATTTAAACACAGTAAAAGTAAGCAAAAGTACGCAATTCACAATATTATAAGTTTAAATTGTCAACAACTTTATATAAGACAAAAGTTAAATACATCATTTATTGATATACTCTAAGATCTCTCTACAGACCAACTAAATTATTGGTACACATTTAGTGGACGATACAGGATATTTAAGTGCTATTTGAAACTTGTGGAATTCAAATTAGAGAGGGATGTAATTAATGAGAAAGCTTCTATTAACTATTTCAACTTGATTAAGCTTTAAAGATGAAGGGCCAAGGTATGAATCAATTAACTTGACTTTAAATTGTGGCCATAAATACTGAAATTAAAAAAAAAATTCTTGCCTATTAACGCTTAATAAATCTATAGTATAGTATTAAATTTGGACATATGACACAGTTAAAACGCATTTTTTATTTGAAAACTATACAAAAAAAGAAACTAATTTGTTTTTTCTTAAATTTTGGCATTTTTAAAGCCTTAAGCACATACATTGTTTCCACTAATGGAGTAGGAATGAGGTACATTGGATCTTAGAGGAAATATACCAACCTCTTCTTGGGGACACTTAAAAAAATTCCCTCTCTATACACTTGACATCGATTCTAGCCCTAATCTTCCCATCACCTGCAATCCAGTCTACCTCGATATCGACGCGTTAAACCACACAACCACCGATACAGTTCTAAGCTACGTTGGGCATTGAATTTAGCTGTTCATTTTGTATCCACAGTCCATTAATTCAATACTAGGATACAGCAGTTTAAAGATTAGGGACATGTACAGTACAATACAACCTGAAGGTAGATATATTGGTTTAAATTATAGGCCTATATATATTTTAGAACAATTTTTTTGTTTTATTAATTCACTAGAACTTTACTAATTAGAGGGAATTGGACCCAAGGCCTATTCTCATCAACGAAAATTTGGATTACGCGGAAAAATAGGCAAGGTTCTGTAGGGAAAAAGCTTATTTTCACATATTTTACTCTACAGTTAAATAAGTTTTAAATAAGGAATAAATTTATTTAACTTAATTATAGCACATATTATATAATGTAGCTTTATCTTTACAACATATTTGCTAGCAGTACTGATTATTTTATTTTAAGAAAATACTTTCTTTTTACTACCACTTATAAAATATACTATACACCTTTGACACAGTTCCTTACACTTCACTTTTAGTTTTTTGTTTACTATCGATTAAATATGTTTCATTTAAATACATCCCCCTTCCTCTATTTTCCAATAATCTTGTTCGGTTGATCCAAAATTTCAGATTACCGGAGTTCAGTACTGCACTCTATTTCAAGTTAATAAATCCTTAGAAAAAATAAATAAACAGGGTGACTAGCCAAAAAGTGATTCCTTATGAAAAAATAAGAAGGACATAATTAAATAGACTACTTTTTCCCGAAAGTAATTATTAAGGTAGTTTTAATCCCTTGAAAATCGTGTTTCAAAAGGCTTTTATTGAAAATTATCAGAAAAAAATTGAGCTAAAACAAAAAATCCCTGAATAGTGTTTTATTGAACTAAGATGTTAATCCTCTGAAAAATTGGTTGGTATTATCATTCTCCCTCACTGATTAAATGGGGGTTGTCACCCTCTATTCACATTGAATTTTGTAACACTGACCTCTAATCAAGTTTTCAGAGGTTTAAAATCTTATTTCAACAAAACATTATCCAGGGATTTGTTGTTTAAGCTCAAGTTATTTCTGTTATTATTACATAAAATAATTTTTAAGCACGATTCTCAAGGAATCGTAGCCCCCTTAATAATTACTTTCGGGGAAAATTCTTCTATAAATTTCCGAGACCAATATCGACTCATCCTGTATATTTCGTAATAAATATAAATTAAGATATTACAGCATTGATTCTAATACTTGTTTATTAAAATATATCTAGCACTAATTCAATGAAATATATTTGTCTACATCCAATGAACTCCAGGTTTAAATTAATATATTGAATTAAACATGCTAGTAGAGTTAGCTACCAACAGGTTTATCTTGTTGCTCTTAAATAGTTGTTGATTTATATCTACCAGTACAGTGGGCTCATACATGTCTAAATAAAATAACTTGATAACATACTTAGTGTTTAAATAGTTAAGCCCACGTACATAATTTATCTCACAAATAATTCCATTACTCTTCCCTGTCCAATTACTTGTTTTAACTTTGGACATTGTTGGTCCCAAAACAGTGATTTAGGGATATTGATGTTTGGTAAGGGGCGTTCAAATATTACGTAATTACATTTTGGCAATTTTTAATCCCTCCCTATCCCCATGTAAGCAAAAATAAGCAAATTCCAAACCCCCCTCCCTATTGCGTACGTAAAATTTGTGGACTTTTTCCATTTGTTCACCGAAATAGCCATTCTTTTTCTCATGCAATTTTGCCTCTACTTTCAATAGATGATAAAAAAAATAATGCAATTGATAAATTGCTTGTAATTATTAAAATTGAGGTGTAAATTAATATTGCGAAATAATTGACAACTAACACTGATATACAATGAATTTAAATTTATTGAACAGGTACAATTAAAACAAGCTATAACATTATAAAAGTTTAAAATTTTAATTTACCTTAAATTGAAGTTATTTAAAAAACAATAATTATTGAATACATGAATATAATATTAATAAAAAAAGACATAAGGACTAAACTCAATTTAATTTGATGACCAAGGTCTTTGAATCCACGTCCAAACACTTTCAATTGTTATGTTTCTATTGGGGGGGCGGAGGGGGCGCTAGCTAGGTCATTCAAGCTTTGGCTTACTTCTATAGGCTTCTCCATGTCTTTCTCTTTTAGACACTCAGCATCTTCATTGCTGCCCAAAGCTGCCCAAAGCTGCCCGAAGTCCAAGTGGATTGCACTTCCCCATCTTTCATTGTTCTGACTCCCCCTCCCCTCATTGTCAGCAAAAATAAGCAAAGCTTGAACCCCCTCCCCCCTAAGCTGCTTGCTTAGTACTTGAACGCCCCCTATTTAAAAATTAAATTTTTTTAAATCTCATTACTTTGCTTAGAATAAATAAATTGGAATACTTTTTCATAATAAATAATTATATATTGTTGATTTTCAGAGAAAAATTGAGTCAAGGGAAGTTTTTAAATGAGTGATGACTAATCGCTAAAAATCAGTAAAATTTTCCTTAGATAAATAAAGAGTGTTGGTCAAAATGAGATGTTGTGAATTGTTTTAAGTGGTAAATAAGAATATATTATGTTCGTTTTTCTTCTTCTTTAAAAAAAATTACATTTGAGGTGTGATCAACGTTTGAAGTTTTGAAAATTTTAAAAAATGGTTAATACTAAACTGTATATATTATGAGTGTTTCATATGATTATAAAAACTACAGGGATTCCAAATTATAATATAATAATGAGAGGGCTATATGATATTGTCAAACCCCTTATTTTTAAATTTAATACACAACAATTTATTTGCTTTAGTAAGTACAATACACTAACTTATTTCAAAAGGCACGTTTCTAAAATATATAATGAATTCTTCTTATCCCAAAATTAATTAATACAATATTGTATCCCAAACGGATAGTAAGATGCGATGCCAAAAAATATTAATAAAGAGAATACATTCAATATTAAAACAATTAATTGATAATAACTTTAAAGTGGTTCATGGTTGGTATCTTATTTATGTTTGTTGATATTCAAGATTATTTGCTAATATTGATACTAGATTGTATCAGTAGGTGAGGGCAATTCAATTTTTGATCCAAACAAAATCTTTCTTAACTGAAAAATGTCATTATAACAATTTATCTACGGTAGAATGAAAAAAAAAGTGATTTTTTATAATTTTAACAAACGCTTTAAATTGATGAAGCTAAATGTGGGGATATAGAGGACGCGAGAAAAGGTAAGTTTTTTGCAATTTTAATATCGAGATTAATTTTGGTCAAAATAAATCAAATATTGTTTCAATACAAATACAGATTTTAG
The DNA here is from genome assembly GCA_902151455.1 of Timema bartmani. Classification (NCBI taxonomy): domain Eukaryota; kingdom Metazoa; phylum Arthropoda; class Insecta; order Phasmatodea; family Timematidae; genus Timema; species Timema bartmani. Next base: position 6,098 of record CABFWB010000382.1, on the reverse strand, counting down.
TTTTCTTCACGTAGTGATATTAACAGTTCTTGACTATCTATCAAGGGTGTCTTGGAATTTATTGACAACTTTTTCTCTTCATTTAAAAAGTTGGTAATCTAATGCCCTTATGCTCATGGCAGATATTCAACAACTGGTGGTATCACAATGCGAAGGAAATTAAGCTCTATGTTTCTATCTAGGAAATATTAGCTTTATTTTGGCCAAACATGTTTTGATATAATAACTGCTAAATGACTGGCCCTTTCTCGCGTTCCCTACACTCTCACCTTAAAGGGACCACCTAATGGATTGCTGAGATGGGTTGCAGACGTCTAGAGATGTGGAGCTATTTAACAAGCTGTTTGTTATTTCATTATTGTGTATATGCTATAAATAAGGCAAATTAATCAAAATATCCATAGAGTATTAAAGACTTTGCATTGAAATTGTCAACGAAGTAATCGTAAATTATTATAAACTACGATTTACTTTAAATACCGTACTTCTGTGTTTAATGTGTTTAATGATAAAAGTCAATGTTTTTGCAATTGTCTTAAAAAACAATATTTTTTGGCAAATTAAATCAAATATTTTTCCAATATAGACATTGAATTTAATTTTCAACACATGGTAATTTTAACAGTTCTTAAACATTTGTCATGAGAATAATGTCCTTTAATGAGAAATTCTCAAATGAGAAAAATTACTACTATGAAATGCTAGGACATCTTTGGAAAATATTTAAGAACTTTTCCGATTACCATATGAATAAAATTTCACTTAATGTTTCTACTGGAGCAATATTATAATTATTTTGCTGAAATATCATTTTAGATATAAAATTGCAAAGCTCTTCTTTTTGTAATTTGTGATCCTTACCACCTCACCTTAGAGATAATGGTAAGAAACAAATATATAAAAATCTTCAAATAAATACCGTACAGTTGTTATATTTATTTATTTCACAACAAAATATGTTGAGGATTGGCCGATTGGGTGTTAAACATCGTATCTTACTTTACTTGACAAACACATATTTAGGATGTTTGGAAACCAGGCGATTAGAAAGCTATTTGCTCCAAAAAGAGATGAGGATCATGGGGAGTGGAGAAGGCTCCATGATGTTGAGTTATATACACTGTACTCATCACCAGACATGGCATGGGAGATTCTAGAACCTTGTTCAGGCTAGTTACTGGCAAACCCATTGGTAAGACCTAGACGCAGATGGGAGGATAACATTAGGATTGACCTGAAAATATAGGGTGTAATGAGGTGAACTGGATAGAACTAGCTAAAGATAGGGATAAGGTGTAATGAGAGGGAGTGGATATAGCTATCTCAAGATAGGGATATAGTATAATGAGGTGGGCTGGATAGAACTAGCTCAAGATAGGGCTAGGGTTTAGTGAGGTGAACTGGATATAACTAGCTCAAGATAGGGATAGGTGGCATACTTTTGTAAGTGCGCAATGAACTCAAGTTACTCATGACATAGAGTAAGTAAGTAAGTGATACAAGTTTTAATTTCCGTTTGAGCTGCCCACTGATAATTTTGTTTAACTAAAAGGCTTTGCACAGTCCTTTCCCGAAAACTACGTGTACACTTCTTCAAAACTCTATATTCCAACAGATAAAATATGTGAATAGCCCAGTGGTTTGTAGGACGTGGTGTGCAAATAAATAAATAGCAATTTTTAGTAAATATAATTGTCTATTCTTGAATTTTTATTTGGTTAAGGGATAGTTATCATAGAAAATACGCAATGTGCTACATCAAAAATATGAATCTAGTAAATTAATATACTTGAAATTAAACTAAATACTGTTGGGGCTGGTCTAATAAATATTTTGTAGGTAACCTGGGAAGAGAAACTTTTGTAACACGAGGAACTTCATGCTTCCTAGTTATATTTCTTCCTTCTGGGACTTCCTAGTTGGATCCCTTTAAATGGTTCACAAACCAAACCAATCTAATTTAAAATGTAAATACAACACTGTTTTTTAACTAATTTGCTCCAATTTCTACCAAAGTATAAAGTTTTGTACCGCAGCCCCAGATATGATACGACAATTTGACATATTGAATGTACACCCCCCGCCCAATGAAATGCTATTTTTACTTTCAATATAAAAGTTACCTTCGGCACCTTTTGTTTCTCAACCCAGTTTGGCACTTTAGACCTTAATAATAATAATAATAATAATAAAAAGGAACTATATTTAATAAGAAAAATTTGGGAAGAGGGACCTAAACGTGGAAATGTCATCCCTAACTAACCACAGGATAATTTTTATTCTTATAAAAACCTCAGGTTTGGTACTGATTTGCACCCAGGTATGGAGTTGTGTACCCCAACCCAGATACGGTATTACCATTTTTCCTGGTGTTGAAGGGGAGAGATGAGTGTAAACAACCTCAAATTAAATATATTTTTCATGACAGGAAAAAAGTTTTGTTTTGCACCCAAATTTGCCGTTTTTTCCTTAATAGATTTTCAAGAAAAATTTATTTAATATGAAAAAAGGTGAAAGGTGGGAAAAGATAAGCCCATTCCTCCCAATACACACATACACACACAATCAATAATTTAGTGACTATTCTGTCAATATAATTATCTTGTTTTTCAAGAAAAAACATAATTTAATATTAAATAAATTGTAGGGGTCAATATTTGCATATCTCCCTTCTCTCTCACTCCACAAAGGGTGCACTGTCTCTTGTTTAGTAGAAAAATGACCCACCTAGGTGGCGTAGTTGGCTAACGCGCTAGTCATGTTGAGCTCGACTGCCGAGGACAGGGAGATCGAGGTTCGAATCTCGGTCGGGTGAACTGAGGGTGGTTTTTCCTAAATGGTTTTCCACTCTCCCTCCACGCAAATGCGGGTTCACTTCCTCTAAATTCAACCTTCCCAATTCCCAACCCATTAGCGTAATTAGTACTTAAACGTATAACCCGAACGGGTAGTAAGACGCGTTGCTAAATAATAATAATAATAATAATAATAATAATAATAATAATAATAGAAAAATGTATACAATAAAATATATATGTTATAAAAATATATATTATAAAACGTATGAGAATTTATCTAATATATTATAATAAAATATCGTGCACGTGTGGTTAATGTATCGCAATAAATTATATTGACCTGAAAATAAACTTTATATATATATAAAAATTAATTTAATGAATTGTATTAGGGAATACTAAACAAAAGCATAAACAGATATGGATCATTTGTGATTGTTGTTGATATGTTTCATTTTTCCGTGCTAAAAATTCTACCTGTAGATATTTGTATTTGTAAGAAAGACAATATGGTCCATTAAAATAAAGATTTAGGTTATGAAAAAAACAAACTTTGAAAATTACAAAATATATATTTTAAAATTTTAAATGATAAAAATAATAATGTTTTGGAAGAAACAAAATAAGTTATTGCTCAGTTCAGTGTCTTTTCTTAATGTTTTAAATAGTGGTTGCGATAGCCAGAAGGAAAAAAATGGGCAGAAATTGGATTCTATCTCAACAATTAAAATATCCATGTTAAAAGGAGTAAAATATTTGGTGATTTGGTTTTCCTCTTATAAAATGAAAATATTTAAAATTTCATGAAGTAAATAGCTTATAGTTAAGCACAAGGCTATAAGCTCACTGTGGATATAATTATATTCTACTTTCAAATAATATTTACACTTTAAAAATATTTTTGCTGATAAAAATTACATATTTTGTCCTTTATCTTTAGGACACCAAAAGAAGAACACAACGCTTTGAAAAAAAATTGAAAAATTTTAATTTTCTCCCTCCCCTTCACGCCGGAAATCTAAACTGTTACATTACGGTGTTTGTCATTGGAATATTAATAATTATACATAGCCGTAGTTTTACAAACACTTTTCCATCAGGTCTATTTTATGATGGAAAAACATGTCCTATGTATGGAGCACTCTTCATTATCCTTGTGGGGACCACAAACAAACACAAAACACAACACATACATACGTACATACATATATATAAATATACTGCTTGGATAGCCCAACTAAAATATATAATCTTGCAACTAAAGGTTGTGGGAAAGAGATCTATTAATTTTATTAATCCATCACGGAAATTCCGAGAGAGGATTTTTCACACTTTCTTTGTTTTATCTTTAATTCAGACAAATGCTAGTTCAATGTTCCCTGTATTGTTTCCTTAGGCTATTTAGTTTAAGTTAGTGTAACTACGTCTGGAACTAGAACATACACACAAGTAGATAATTATTTTATTTTATAGATTTTAGAAAAAAATAAACCACTAGTGTGTGCATAGTTGGGTTATCCAAGCAGTTGTCACGTTCTATCGCTCTCGTTTGATAACAAAACACATTTGAAGCACTCTAATCTATCAGCCGACACAATGACATCAAATGACATGGTTTCAGCAAACAAGTTTTGTCATCTAAAACCAGTTTGCCCGGATACTTGCTTCTCTAAATAGTAAACTCTTGTTTGTGTTATACCTGTGAATGTCATTTAGATAAAGTTACTATCTCGGCTAGAAACAAGTTGTTCGTGACATTATTCTCAAGTGAAACAACTGTGTTCTCCTTTAAAATAGTCAGAAGTTTAGAAGCCTTCTTATGCCATTGCTTCTTGAAATGGTGAGCTGAAACTGTCCCATTACATCCTTTCTTGGTGTTTGCTATAACAGCATAATAAACTTCATTTTTTCCATTGTTGGATTTAATAAGAGCTATAGTAAAGGTTTGGGATCCTTCCGCCAAACCCATTACTATTTCAAAGCATTTTTCAAATTAGTTTCAGAACTGGCTGTAGGCTGGATTTTCAGTAAGCTTTATTGCCTAAGCACTGGGGTTTGGGGAATTGAATTATTATATATTTGACACAAGATTTAACAACGTATTTAAAGTAATATGTGTTAAAAAGCCAGTTAATACCAAACTATCCATTATTTTCCTAAATATAGATATTTAAATCAAAGGGAGAATCACATTGGTGAAAAGACCTTCCATGAACCCTTAAACCCGAGTTAGATGAAATCTCGACCTTCCCGGTCAGTATTAGATAACGAACATTACGGTCAATATTGACGTTCTTTTCCTGCTGGTGTTCAACATGATAATCCTGCGACATTGAACTGGTTACCCTTCCTTTAACGCCCTTAGTTTTGATCCTTGCTTAAACTATCAACCTGAAACAATCGGAGCATGAAGGAATAAATCTAGGCCTACTTTACAAAGGGATATATTTGGATTCTTTGCTTACCCTGAACAACCAGTCTCGTGGTGTAGTGTTAAGAGATTCTCTCTCCTGACTTAGAGATCCTATGATTGATTCTCAGCTGGTACCGGAAGATTTTTCTCTAAAGGTGAATAGATCCCATGGTCACCAGTTTTAGATAATTTAGGCTTAAATTAGGTAAAGATTATATTTTTTAGCACCTTGTTCTACTATCTGTTCAAGTTATACGAAGTTAAGATATTCATTGGCTCCACTCCGTCATAATCACTAGTATCATCCTCTCACCTCATCCGAAAATGGAAAGTGCCTCCACGGAAAGTATGTACGATTAGTAAAGTCTGTTCATAATAGGTTTTTACCTGGATGACAGTTCAAAAATCATATATTTATGTTTTGGTTTGCCAACACTTGTAAAAGATCACTGTTTTAATATAAATTTTAAGTTTTTTTTAATTTCTTGTTATATTTTACATTTAAAATAACGTAAACTTAAGTTTTCTCATTCTATTTCATTACTTTCAATAATATATTTTTATCCAACTTGAAACAAAATTTTAAACATAGTTAAAAATACTTATTCTTCGTTTTGGAACGTGATTGACTATGCGTAATATAGTACATACATAAATACCTTTTAATACAGGAATCGTATTTACTTGTAAAATGAAAAAATACTTGTCATTCATATATATAATAGGATGACCTGGCGGTCTAGGAGTAAGGTGTCAGACTTCTGTACTGGGGGTCAAGGGTTCAATCCTTGGTACCAGCCCACATTAATCTGATTGCCAAACCATTCCTTCACCTCTGACAAGACGTGTATTAATCACAACTTGTGAATGTGAGGAATGCCAGGCCT
>CABFWB010000381.1:269060-323180 GCA_902151455.1 Timema bartmani | reverse complement strand
TGTGAGATGAAATGGAGGACCTACAGTTTAAGGTGGAATCCAAACCACGGTGGAGACCTGGCATTTCTCACATTCACAAGGGTTTGGCAATCAGATAAATCCGTGCCGGGACCGAGGATTGAACTCTGGACCCCCAGCACAGAAGTCGAACACCTTACCCCTATACCACCAGGTCACCACCCAAGTTGAAGACAGAACCATCGCTCAGTTCACATTTTGAAAAGTATTGATAGGAGAAGATTAAAAATGTTATTCGTGAGTTTGTCGAAAAAACAAAACCTCGCTCTGTATTTGATCCGTTCCTTGATTGACATGTTGGCGTGCCGGCATTTGGGAGAAGCTCGGTGAGGGGAAGAGGGGGGATTACGTCCGATGGGATCAGCCTGTGATTCCCCATGCATGTCCTGTCATCACGCTCCCTAGGACCTCCCTGAAGTAGTATTGAGGGAAGTTAATATGGTATGTAACGACGAGTATATTTAAATAGTTTAGAAGCAGTACACATTTTTTTATTGGGTTTTATAATCTAGTTTAAATTAATAATATTAAATAAAGATTCCTTTACATTAATTAAAAGTAAATATATAGGAGTCAAAATAATTAATATTACAATTTTTAAACCTATAAAATTGTTATTACCAAAGAATTCTAAGGACTATAAAATATTAGTACTTTATGTGATATTGATACATATATTCAAAATGACGAGTATTTTACTATACATTTTATTCATAGTTTACTATAGTATTATATAGAGATTCATTAATGCTCTTGTACTACTATTCAAAACTAAATGTTATTTTTTAAAAAAATGACACGCATCGTTATAGTTAGTTTAGAATTTTATGATATTTTCCTCTCTATACGAGACTCTAACTTGGCAATAGACCTTATCGGAAAATGCTAGTTTGTTTGTAATATAATTGTTATATACATGGGATCCTTAAAATAATTTCCTTGCTAGATTGGGACGTTAAAACAATCGACTCTATGGTCATAGCACTCCTCGTTTGATGACAAAACATTCTTATGTACGACTCATAAAAAAATATTTTTTTTTTTGTTTACTTTAAAATACATATAGTCTCCCCATACCAATTTTGAACAAATAAATTGAGTTATTTTTAAAAAAAGATAAAATTTTACAAATATCAGTCATCAATGGACTACTATAGAATATATTTTCTTTGAAAAATAAGTATAGTAATTATTTATGATGTAAAAGACCTGACAGATAGAAACCCATTTGAAACCAAACAACTATAGCAATTTTTTCAAATATTCAAATTTAAAAAAAACTATCAGTAAATTTTTCTTAAACCAATTTCTCCCCAATCAACAACTCTACAATTTTATTTGTCATGTCAGATATACATTTTAAACATAAAATCGTTAAGGCCATTTTCGAAATTTGGAGTTAATCGTGATATCAAGTTTGAAACAAATCCGTCAAACCGTTTAAGACAAGTGGCCAGGGACAGGCAAACTAATTTTTGAAAATTTAAATTATTTATATTATGCCTCTAAATATTTTGTTAAAAATAGGTGCATGGGGAGTAATTTACATGATAAGTAAGAATGTATTTTATTTCATTCAAACATCATTTGAGATTAGTTTATTTATGTTTAATTTTTGAAATTTTGGAATTTTTTTATGAACAGCTACAACTTTATTAAAAATCTATTTATATGAAATTATAAATTGTTTAAAAGTAGTGTACTGATACCAAGTTAAAAATATCTCCAATTGGAATAAAATGAGAACGTATCTACAGAATGATTGTGACGAATCATTCTTCCTATGAATTAGGTAAAAAGTTAAATTTAGTTTAAAGTTTCTTGAATGATTTATTTTGCACGAAAAACCTATACGGTTTATTATAACGTAGCCATAAAGTTATTTTGGAAGTTATTTCTTTTATAAGTTTTTGTTTATTCAATTCATCTTTTGTGAATAAAGTACACAGGTTGCATTTTAAATAAAATGATGGTAAAGTTTTTATATTATATATGTATATGTATGTGTGTGACTGTATGTGTGTTTGTGAAAAGTTTTTTTTACTGAGAACTTAGTTTGAAGAGGAAGGATAAGAAGTTGTTGGGGAAAATGTGGAGCGGTGGGGAAACTTAGAGAAGGTTTTTTCTTAGGTCTTGTCCATTGAATCTTTTAACATCCACTCCAAGTAAAAAAGTTTAGCACATAAAAGCTTGTATTGTTGACAAGAATGGTACTGTAACTTCTTCTTTATACATTAAAAAAGATGGAGCTCAGTAGATTAAGAATAGGCCTATATAGAAAATAATTATATATATAATTCTTTTTTTAATATTGTATTTGACCTTTTATGGATATAGACGGTAGCTTGAAGAGCTTACAAAGCTCCATAATTATATTAACTTGGTTGATATTTGACTGTATCTTAGAAATTAAAACATTATTTGTCAATAACTTTTTTTAACTTTAAATATAATACGCTTATCAGTATCAATGGACATGCTGACAAAATATCAGGCTCATCTAAACTATTTTTTCCCCGAGGGAGAGTTTATGGTTTAAATTCTGGTCGGGTGTGCTCTGGTGGTTTTTCCTAAATTGTTTCCCCACTCTCTTTCCACGCAAATGTGGGCACATTTATTCTAAACTAACCCTTAATATTCTTACCCCATCGGCGTGATCACAATACGTGTAGCCTGTCTGGATATAAATAAACGGCTAAAATATAATAACATATACCTCTTGGAGTTTAATTTCAAATAAAATAGGGTCTAGTTGTTTTCTTTATAAATATGCATTTTATTCCAATATTGAAACATTTATTCTCGTAGTGGTTTGAAACCACACATGCTATTTTATATCTCTACAAATATATCTCGAAGCCCAATTTTATGAGTTGTATAGGAGAGAATACCCTATCCCATTCTTTTACTTTATTTCGTACTGTTTCCCCGATATGTAATGTTTGAACTGAGCTGCCACAGACAGAACGGAGTACAACTTTTTCCTAGAATTAAAGCGCCTTTGAATAGGATCGTAACCATCAACTGTAGGTTTCGGTTCAATGGCACGGATAGTAGTGAGGTAGCACAAATATTTCACCCTCGTTTTACTTTCTCTATATATCTGAATAGTCCAGTATTAATATACAACTATACCAAGACATGTATTTTGTTCTTTCTATGGAGGATTTATTATATTATTAGCTCATCTTTTTTCTTTTAGATGAATGGATCTATTTTAATGGTGATTTTATTCATTTTAATTAAAAAATAATTAATACATAATACACTCGTATAATTAATCTAAATAATTGAGTATTCAGAAATGAAATGTAAATTTATCTTGGCAATATTATTTATATTAGTATATACCAAAATACATACATACGTAAATACATATACATACATATAAATACATATATACATATACATATATATACATATACATATATACACATATACATATATATACAGATACATATATATACAGATACATATATACATATATAAATATATATACATAATTACGCCGTTCCATTACGGGGTAGGCAATAAACTGTGCATTTAGCTCAAAAAAAACGGCTCCGTACTTGATCCATCCTCACTAATTTTCTCCACACTTCCCTATCCTTGCACACTCCCTTCGCTTCAACAACATCTATTCACCAAATCATACGTGTTCCTTTATTCTTAACATTCTGAATGTTTCTCTTTTCCACACATTTATCTACAACATTTAACCACGTCTTGCACGGCCTCCTTCCTTTTTCTCTACACACTCTACCTTCATATATTTGCATCGTCACTCAATCCCCACTCATCCTCTCAACATTCCCAAACCAACGTAAACATGCTTCTTTTACAGTGACCTATTGGATTACCTTTCAAACCGCAATCCTTCAACACCCATTCATTACTGACTCTGCCCATAAGTTTTTTTACACCTAATTTCTTAGACAGGCCTATCTCGTTCCAACCGCATTCATCTTGCTCTTGTGTACAGTCACACATCTGTCAATTTCACCATCTATCCTTCCATTTTTACAGAACTTTCTGCCTAGATACAAAAAATCATTCACCATCAGTTTTCCATTTAAACTAAGTTGACACTCATTTCCTGATCAATGCTTATCAAAAACTATTTTTGAAAACATTTATACGAATATCCATTCTGCCTGTTGCCACATTTAAACGATTCAATGCATTGATGCATAGTTGTTTGGTTTAATCATGTGTTTTCTGGGTTGAGGGATAGCTTATTGTGTTTTTGATTGTGTTGCACTTATATGAGATTAAACATTTGATTTAGAACTGATTATGTTTTATATTATAATGATAGTTATGATACCATACTAGCTTAGCATATATTTTGTGAACGCTTTAGTTCTATATATTTGAAAAGTGAAAATTTTAAGTTTCAATGTTAATAGAAATATAGGCTATATATGATAAATTTTATATAAATATGATCGAATCATACACACTTTGCTATACATATACTTATGTATATATTTATTCTATTTTAGTGGCTTCATTAAACCTAACAAGCTGAAATGTCGGTATACTTCATATAAGTTAATATTAAAGTGAGATAGAGAAAAAATAAGTAACATTCAAGGAGGTAACGTTGCAAGCGATGCCTCCCCAACTAAATGATGAAACGCTACCTGGTAAGGTCTAAAAATACTATACCTACATTAAACTAACAAAAAAAAAAGTGTAGCGTAAGGAGTAAAATTTCATTCTTGGAGGACTAAACTGTAAATATTGTTGGAAGCATAAACTATAAATAGAATATTCAACCTGAAATCTTACTCCAAGGTCTAATTCAACAGAGGCAGGCGAGTTTCCGCGGCCGTTTCCTGGCGGGTTTCTCTCTATGAATGTTTCACCTTCAATGGCAAATGGTCATGTTACCACCTAAATCCCTCCATTAGCGCAAGCTCCTAGCATTTTCCTTTCCAACTCGTGGACATTAAATGACCGCCATGACGGTCGTACTAGCGAGTAGTGTGCTTCACTGACCATTCTGGAAATGCACCATCCTCTCTATCAGCAAGGGCGTTAGTTGGAATGACCTCCTTCAGTACGCTGTTCCCTTAATACAACGGGGGAAAATAAAAAAAAAGTGTGTTTAGCGAAACCTCGTCGAATAAAGTGACTTTGATAGGTTTCCGGATAAGTAAGTGGATGGAAGGAGGGGGAAAAAGAATTAGAATTGGGGACCGATACAAATTAAACTTTATTTGTCACGATGCCTATATTTATATATATATATATATATAAATATATATATATTAAATATTTTAGCTTAAGATATATATATATATATCTCCTAAGCTAAAAATGTATACGCGGTTTGTAAACCATTATATATAATCATAACATTAATATTTGTTATGAAATGTATCATATATGTTAGAGAGAGAAAGATAGTTAGAGAGAGACGAAAGCCCTGACTCACTCACTGACTCGTAAACGTATCTCCCGAGCTCCTAGACTTTGAATCTTTAAATTCGGCAGGGAGGCTCCTTTCAGGTCATAGATATCCATCCAACAAGAAGGGGTTTGTCCAAACTCACTCCTCAATGGGGTGAAACGGGAGTTGGAATATTATAATCGTAAAATAATAGAATTGATGAAATGAAAAGTTGGAATGCGAAAGGTATGTAAAGCGTTCAATCCAAATAATTAAATAATTTTGAAATATGAAAATTTTAAGTGAAAGTTAATGAAATAAAGAGTGAGAGGTGAAGTTTAAAGTTTCCAGAACTAATATAGTTATCTACTTCTCAGTGTGGCAGAAAATATGGGAACATCTTTAAATAACCATAAGGTTCCGTAAGATTTAAATTTTAAATGATGTGACGAAAGAAGATATGTGTGGTAAAAAATTTCAATTTGGTAACAAGATTGGAAGGACCCCTCAAATAACCAAATAAATCTTAAAATATCTTGTTTGGAGTTGGATAAAAGATGGGGAAGGTGAGGGAGGCTCAAAGATCCCTAAGATAATATAAATAGCTACTTCGCTGTGTGGTAGAAAACTAAAATTTGGCAAGCAGGTATAGGGACCACTTCAGATAAACTTAAAAGTCTGCACACTTAACATTTTAAAACATAGCTACTAAATATATAGGAGTAGGGGAGGGAGGCATGTTGGAAATTCAAAATTGGGGGCCAGGAAATAAGGGGGCCCTAAAAATTCCCCAAGCCAATAGATTTTTTAAATATATTATAAAATTCTAGTTTTGTATAGGTAGACGAAAAAAATCAAAAATTTATGAATTAAAAAACTAAAGATTATCATAAACGGGATCCATTAGAGGTGCGATTACAGAGCTAAAAATCAAAGGATACATTAGCACTTATTTAAGAGCGACATGACAACTACAATTAATAGATTCTGGTGAAATAAGTTGGTAAACCATCAAATTCATTATTCATTATGTTTATGCAAGAGTATATTTTTTCATTTTTGATCTTTGATGAACTAAGATGCACTTTTTTCCAACTTGTTTGTGTAACAGTGCATATTACTTTGTTTTATTTAAATTATAATAAAGCCTAGGCATATATTATTTACCTATGGCTTGCTTTCGCTGGTGCATTCAGTTTGTAGAGTAAGTTATATTTTGTTTCAAAGATGTAATTTATTTAATTTATTAATTGACACAATTAGTTACTGATTGCCATAGTTATCTCAGGATTGTACTGCACAAATAAAAACTATCAAAAAGTTGGCAGCTGGATGTTGAAAATCTTAATTTTATATAAATTTTATACTGCATACCTGTGCGAAGAATGGGCAAAACTGCTAGTATATATTATATCNTTGTAGAGTAAGTTATATTTTGTTTCAAAGATGTAATTTATTTAATTTATTAATTGACACAATTAGTTACTGATTGCCATAGTTATCTCAGGATTATACTGCACAAATAAAAACTATCAAAAAGTTGGCAGCTGGATGTTGAAAATCTTAATTTTATATAAATTTTATACTGCATACCTGTGCGAAGAATGGGCAAAACTGCTAGTATATATTATATCCAAAGGAGACCTTTCAGAGAGTAATTCCTACCGTGAATGGAGTATACCTAGTTTAAACAACTTATAATGACCAATTTTTTTAAACTTTGCATGCCTTTGGATAATTATTTCTAAATTGTTAGTTCAATTAATATTATCAAGCTTATCAGTAAATTGAAGATTATATTTAAAAGATTTAAAATTATTAACCATTTATTTCTTGACTAAATACAAACGTAGACTTATTAAGATGTAAAATGTACTTTTAATTTAGTTTTAACACACAAATATATTTATTTATGTATTATTCTCTAATGAATTATTATATTTAAATGACGTTTTAAAACAGTTATTATATTTTTAGTATGTTTTCTAAGAATGCTTATTATTTTATTTCATTTTTAAGTCCATCGCTTTGGTGGCTACATGGTCTAAGGCATCACTCTCACAATAGATTTGACTGACAATGACCTCGAGGTTCAAATTACGTTTGGGTGCTCTAAATAAGTTTTCCTTAAATGATTTTCCACTCTACCTCCACCCAACTGTAGGTACACTTTCTGTAAACTCAACTTTTCTCAACCCTAAAACAATAGCCTAATTAGTACATGTGCTTATAACCTAAATGGTTAGCTAGATGTGGTGACGAAAAACAAAATTATATAATGATAGTAATTACATTAGTGCGATTATACTTCTTAATTTATAATCATATGGTCATAAAAATATATCCAGTTTGACAGTCCAGATTAGCGTGCCTTGTTATGCAGACGATAAAATCCAGTACCTTACATAATAATGAAGGATGGACCATAATCCCTAAATCTACAGGAACACAGAAACCATTTCATGTTTTCCATCGTCGTGAAATAGAGTGTGTAGGTGAACAAGCAAATGAGGGGAGGAAGGACTAAAATGTCACACAGCTCTATTGTTTTTGTTATTGTCCGGCTTCTGGAACGTTACAAGGTCCAATCTAATCTGACGAGCAGGAAGGGAAGACCTATACGAAGCTTTTGATATCAAAACCCCGAGGAGTGCTGAGCTTGGCGGAAATACCCAGGAAATCCTATTCTGTCTGTGCGCGACCCCCTCTTTTCGGTATCTTGTACAGGTAGGTAGTCAAGCCTTTCATGGGAGGTGGGGGAACACAAAGAAAGACAACAGTAATATGATGTGGACACTGTGTTAGAAATACCGAAAAGGAGATTCATTTTTGCTCTAGTGTTTGTCTCGTGAAAGGGAAGGAGAGTATTTGACAGAAGATTAATGACAACATTATTAAATGTCTCTTAAAGTATAAGAGTAAATGATATGTTTAAAACTTTTTTAGCACCACGTCTTTCTTACTACCCTTTCGGATTATACGTTTATGTAATAATTACGCTAATGGTTTTGGGGATTAGGGAGGTTATATTTTTAGAGGAAGTGTAAGCATTCTAGGCAGTCTACTGCGAGAGTAGCGCGTTAGACCATGCGGATACCAAACCAGATCTCATCATATTCATATTAAATTTGTAATATTTTCATTACATTAGTTTATAATCTAATATAACTGCTTAATGCAGAGCAGGAACCTGAAAAGCAACAATCTGATACAAGTAAGAGAACTTCTCACTTTATTATATTCAACTTTATTATCCTCATTCACTTTGGTGATAGAATAGTCTAAGGTGTCACTGAGGTGATAAGCTGGACTAACGATGACGAGTATATCGGGGTTATAATCCCGGTCTGGTGTTCTGAAGCTTTTTTTATTATATAAATGGTTCACCACTCTCGTTCCACGAAAATGCAGGTACCCTTCCTCTAAATTCAACGCTCCTCATATTTAACTTACGTAATTATTACATATGCTTATAACCCGAACGGGAAGTGAAACGTGTTCTCAATTATTTATAATTTATCTACTATAAACTATAATGTATATCAGCCAAGTTTTATGACTTTGGTATTTTGTAAACTCCCGAGAAACATATTTGATGACAATTTACACGAAACTCTGCTGCAATGTATACGCATAACATTATGACTCTTCCATTTATCTGCTAGCTTTGATGGCTATATAGTTGTATAAAATATGAACCTGCCATCACAAAGTAAATCAAACAGGAAGTTAACTTCCTTCCTGATTACGAACACCAGGTGGATGTGTTTAAAGTCGTCGGTAGCCAACAGTGGTACAACTCATCAAGGCATGGTGTTGAAACAGTGGATCCTATTAACGATTTACGACACGTTAACAGGGTACGGTGTGAGGTAGAACCACGCCTTTCATTTATAAGTTTAACTGGGTAAAGAGAAAATTTCTGATAGCTATTGTGTGAAGTGAGAATAATGAAATTGTTTGTGTAATTACGTAGACGTTAAATCAATAATTTATTGCTGGAAATTATGGCCGTATACACAATCATAATATCCTACAGTTAGTTTTGGGTCGTTATTATTTTATACACGATTCAGATTTTAATTAAATTTAATTGAATTAATTATCACATTTATATATAATACAAAGAATAAAATATACTAATACCCTTGTCGTTTAGTAATCTTAAATTTGTTTGCTTGTAAAATCATTTGTTAAGTATGAAACGACAAAAATTACAACGTTAGGTAACTGCGTTTGGCGGACACTAAGAATCATATCCAAATGAAGATAACCCGCCCCCTGGTGTAGTTGTCAGTGCACATTGCTACGAGATTAAGGGACCCGGAGTTAATTCCCGGCTGGTACCTTTGTTGTTTTTTTCCCTTAAGGGGAATGGTCACCAGGATTTGGATAACTAGGCATAAATTTGGTCAAGACTCACACCAGCTCCACAACTTCATAATAACAATCATCATATCATCTCATAGCGGGTACGAGGCTACATGTAGACAACCTCCTATGGTGTACCCTGGGCAATGCTCTGTGCGACTAAGGGGGCGGCCAGACTGAGCGAGCGAGCGACTGAGCTCGCACGCTTGAAAGATAGAATTAGGTAGAACTGGTTCTATTTTTCAAGCGCACGCGCTCGATCCGGTACAGTCTACAGTACAGCTTACAGGCGCTAGGGAATATTATTTGTATGTTGGTTCATTGAGTGCTAGGAAAACTTCTCATTTTGACATTTTTATTACTATCGATATGTTTAGCACACTTGCTTTTGAGTTTTATTGCTACTTGAGCAGCTCGATAAACTTACTCGGATCACTGGATAGGCATGGATCCAACAACCCAAATGCAAAAATATATTTTTTAAAGAAATTACTGACCTTATAAAACCATTTAGTGTGCCTTTTCATTTCATAAAAAACAGTGTCATGTAAATTCCATCATTATATTCTGCAAAAACCTGTAAATTATAGCTAATGACTTTTAATAAATTAGATAATAAATATTTAATTTGGTAAAAACTAATAAAAACCCCATCGATGCTTTCTTAACGTTTTATTTATGAAATTGGTACAGAGTTGTTTATTCTAAAAATAAATGTTACGGCTCCCCGCACTGACTTTCTCGCTCCTTTACCTAAAAATATACTAACTAATTTGCTTATAGCTCGGACACTATTGGTTTTATAAACACATATTTCTGATAAATGTTATGTATCTTTGTAACTTTAAAAGTTCCACAGCTTTTCTATGATAAAACCTTTAGTATTTCAAATAGTTTTGAAGATATATAGTAAAATTGTAGACATCTGTTTATGTTTTTTTGTAATTTAAAATTTTTCCTGGTTATTAATTTTAATCCAAATTCGTTAAAGCCCATTTTAAAAAAAATCGTGTTTTTCTATCTTCTTCCCTGAGTAGACTACACTTAATTTTAGAGGTGGATCTATAATTATCAAAACTTCCCCGAGGAAACTTATTAAGACCCTAGATATAATTTTTCAGCCCAATCGGTGACATTTTTGTCTCTAAGCCAATAAATAGGCAGAGAACCCCAAAGACAGATACACTAACTCAAAAATTACATTTTTAAGCTCAAGGGTCATGAAACTTTGACATCCATCAACATATCTAATTCACATTTTTTGGTGATCATAACATTTCTTCTTTCCTAGGGGTCACAAGAAAGTAGAAAGTAAAGAATATTATTGAATAGTCTTAAGGATTTACCCATTTTACATTCACAAACATTTTGTTAAAATACGTACAGTTAAAAGGTAATCCTTTCCTGTAAATCCATGCTTTTGGATATTTTCATTTAGGTACTTGGAGAGAAGGAGAAAATTAAATTGAAAACTTAACAAAAAATCTTCTAATTTGGCATTGAGTTAGATACATTCTTGTAAAATGGGTTGCATATTGTATGCGGACATTTTCATTCTTCCATATCAAATTTACCACATGTTCCCAAAAAGATTTCTATCAATAATTAATTACATTGGTAATCACTAATATATATTTTTATCATCAACAATTAAAAGCAGTTTTATCTGTGCACAAACAAATAGGCGAAAAAATTATTCATTCAAAATAATTAACAACATATTATGAATCCAACTTGAAGATGATTTATCTTTAATAAATATTGCGTGTATACCAGTTTTGATTAACAAATGACAAACATGACTGATTGAATTAATGTAATAGAGTGAGTAAATTGGAAAATCTCAACTAATCCGATGAAACTGTTTTAATATTGTGAGACTATCTATAAAATGCATCAAGTTCAAGAGTGATACTATTATAAGCCTTTTTAAATGCATTAACATCTGCAAGTGTAGCAATTTCCCGCTATGGAAGCTCTGAGGGGCTGATACGAGAACGAGGGAAGTATGTGTTACCTCAAAGTTTATACACCTTAGTCTCATCCGCCATAACACAATGCAACATTCCCCTCCTCAATCCCCTCAACGTTCGGTCGAAGAGAGGAAAGAGCTTCCCTCTTCCCTCTTCCCACCTCTACCAAAACCGCAAGAGCATGGTTCTCCTCCTAATCTCGTGACATCATTTCGAGCTCAGGCGGCAGTTGTGACTTCGCCACATCACACAGAGAGTATCTTCAACAATCCTCAACTCTCAGATATCCCTCTTCCCTCCCCCTTTCACTCTATTTGTTTTCCTTTATTCTCTCCGCTGCATGCACGCCACATAGTCATCCCTTACAAACACATGGTTACACTGGGGCGCCAAATTTCAAGGATACCTTTTAATTTGACGAGTCTCCAAAATTTGTGGTACACAAAATACCCGATTTGGGTTTTATTTTTTCAAGATTAGGTTGAGTTTTATCACACTTTAGAACGTTTAGTTAGCAAGCTTCTAGTCTATTTAGCAACTATAGGCTACTTATTGGCGAAAGCAGTTTATTCTTTAATCCAAGTCAGTTTTTACCAAAGTTACCTCTTTAAAATAAAAAAACTGGGTAATCATTCAGTCAAATAGCCCCACTAGTTAAGTATTTGAGCTTTAAATGTGAATATTTTTCATATATTACAAATATCTTGAAGCGTCTCTTTCTATATTTAAGTTGTACTCTTAATACTCTTGTGTTGCGATGCTGAAGATTCATTAATCTATTAAATGTTATAGTCACTTTCTATAACACTATGAAGATACTTGTGTCGGAACCTCCATGGGTCGTTTGGTATGGTACGGGGTCACTAATATATTACAAATACTCACTGAACGGTTCAGTTTTGGAATAATGCTTTATTATATTATAAACACCAACAAAATGTTTCGTTGCTAACACAAATACATGCAATGTATTTATAATGTCTTTCTGACGAATGGACGTTATTTAAACATTGCGAGACTAGAGGTTTGAATGAACCTCACCAACAAAAGGCCAGTGAAAGAGTGGGAGCTTGAATGAACCCATTTACTGGCCGCACCTGTATGAGGGATGTAGTAATGATGATTCTGACGCCAGGGCCGTGGAGAGAAATCACGGGCCCCAGGGACAAATTCAAAAATTCAAATCATACTTTAAAACACTTTAAACAAATATGAGTTACACATATGTAATAAAAACGTATTGACTCGCTATACAAAGGATATCAATAAGAACAATTATTATAAAACGTGTGACTTTGACTTTCCACTTGAAAATAAAAACTTTTTAAAAAGGAAAAATCTATCTAAATGAGATCTTACCTATTTCACAAGTAAACTATACTAATTTTGAATTTATAAACTTAAAGTTAAAACACTAAAAAGTATCTATTTAGTTTAACTATAAAAACATGACATAATAAAGTTTAATTACATTCAAAAGTAAAATATTTAGTATTTAAAGTATAACTATTGTATTTACTACATTTTTAGAACGGTATCAATGTTAGAACTTTTAGTTACCAGGTGGTTTCATTTCAATATATGTGTACCAATAGTTGGTTTATCGGCTAATCACAATATAATATCTAGTTCATAGTTTGTTCTCATTCCTTAATTTGGTATTGGTTTTGTTGAGTTTTTCATAGCTAGATGGTTTATATTATTTATTTAATCACATTTACATTATATCTGTATCATTCCTAAAGAAAATACATCAAGTGTGAATTAATATGAAAATGTTAGGAATCTGTGCATGAAACGTATTTGAAAACAAATTACTATTGTATTACGAAATGCCTGCATGAAAGAGGCAATTATAACATTGATTTTGGGAAAGTAACAAATTTATCCAGCGAATATTAAATGTTCTCTTAGTAAAATAATCGGAATGTGAAATATAGATACATTAAATAAAGTAATCTTGAATGGCTTCAAGTTGTGTGTATTCTTGTTATCCAAGAAATAGCCACAATGCATCACTAAAATACAATCGAGTCTGGGCAGGACTTTTGACAATCTATACTCAAATGTGTTATAAAATCAGATTGTTGGAAAGAAGAAAATTCAGCCATGTTTTGCTCCTGCAATTAATCGAATGACGGAGCTCATCAAATGGCACATAATGATTTAACTGAATTTACAAAATTACAAAAAGGATATGGATGAAGTAATGCTGCCCTTTAATATTGTGATGTTCCAGCGGCAAATGTGGCTCTAAACACTTTATTTCACCCTCACAATTTCAATTCTAATAATGTTTTATAATAGCTGGTTAACACCCAGATTAAGCTCTCTGTTTTATTTGTCATCTCAAACATTCTCCGGACATATATTTTTAACAAAATCGTTAGAGATATTTAGAAGTATTGTACCTCTACTTTTTGAAAATCACTAATCAGTAAACAACCCCTTAGCAAATATTAAGTGAAAATGCATTTATATATTATTATTTGGTCATGTTAAACACTCCCAATATATAAATTTGAAACATAATCGTTAGGGCCATTTTCAAAAAATTTGTAATTCAAAAACATCATTCATCAGCAAACTACCCTTAAATGGAGGGCTAAGGCCAAGTAGAAAAAGTATCTAGGTATTAATTCTATAACAACTAAATATCAAGTTTGAACCAAGATTTATAAGACATTTACAAATCTGTGGTCTGGCACAGACGGACAGAAATGGGTACAGATAGAATTCTAAAATCCTATTTGTTGGGTTCAGCCACACATAAAACGGAAAGATTCATAATAATTTCGAGGTGGACAATTTTTACAATTACAATGCTTTCTCTTGAAAGTAAAAAAATATCTGATCAAATGAAAGAAAAAACTTTAACACTGAGATTAAATCATACTTCAAACTATTTTACAACACTTGTTAACAAAATAATAATAACCTAACATACATTTGCAGCTAACCATACATCCAGGGGTTTTCTGGCAAAGTAAAACATAGAATTACAACCCTATTACTAGCACACGAGTCACGGTAGCTGTACCACATCCCCAACCCTCAAAACACCCCCTCCAGAAGGCCTTCCACCCCCTTTCCAGCAAGTACCTCGTAAACTCCCCAGAGAGGTACCTTGGATGTGGTGACGTCATACTTCACGTTACGACTGTGGTGGCTAGGTCGGAACAAGAAAAGGGCAGAGCCCTAGGACGTGTTCTTCGTTGGTTGAAGGAGTTACGAGATTGATCGCGTGGAGGTCAGAAGGTCAAATTTGTAAGGTCGCGGGATTACGGGGGGGAAGGGGTAAGGGGAGGCAAGATACCATTTTGTAACAAAATGAGTTTTTTCTCTCTAATCCATTGAGATTAGATCGGGGAGAAATAAATCCCTCACTAATTATTCCGATAAAAATTGAAAGCTATTTATGTTACTTTATAAATATTTGAGATTGAAAAAACACCTTTTTGATTCACTGAATAACTTGACCAGCCTTGAAATTACCGAAATACCTGTCAACGTCAACCAAGAGAATTGCAAGTACAGTATAGCCGTCAGACCCAATTATATTACTATATAGGGATTATAAAACCATAAGGGTATTCATGCAATATAATAAATTATCATTAATAATAATTTCAAATGGTTCAGTCAATGACTAAGTTGTTTAACAATTTCCACTCTCTTTTAATTATACTATTGGAATAAATATGTGGAAGGTATAGTTTAGAATAATTGTAGCAGCAATTACCTGGCGGGATACTGGAAAACTATTTAGAAGAATACCATTCATATATACAGCCAAGATTCGAACCTAAACCTCTCCATCATCAGCAAATTATAGTTGATGTTCGTTAACTCATGCAGGTTCTATTAATCCATTCAGCATTTTGAAACCATTTAACCAAAATTAAATTTAAATGATCGTGTACATTCAGATTTGAACAAAACATAATAACTTAAATATGATTAAATAGTAAGATAAATATTTGAAACAGATAACTGTAAAATTTTACATCTATTATATATGTATGCCACATGACCGTCTATTGATCTAGGATCGTTGATTCAATTTCCGGCGAGTGGCCGAATGGTCTAAGGCATTTCTATCGTGTAAAACTGGCCTGCTAATGATGGGGAGATCGGGGTTTGAATCCTGGTCTGATCTAATGAGGGTGGGTTTTCCTAAATGGTTTCCCTTTCTCCTTCCATACAAATGCGGGTATACTACCTCTTAAATTCTTCTTTTCTAATCCATAGCCTATTAGAGTAATTATAATATTAAATGACTATAGCCTGAACAGGTAGTAAAAGGCAGTGATAAAAAAAAAATTGTTCCACGTCAGAAGGCATGCGGAGTAAACGTAAAGTTCGTCGTGTCTGTTTTTTCAGTAATGGGGAGGTCAGAGTTCGAATCCCTGTAGGATGTAATGAGTTTGTTAATTCATAAATAGTTTCTCACTTTTTCTCAACTAAAATTCGTGTACATTGTCTTAAAATCTACGTTCCACATAACTTTTCATTTAGTGTAATAATATGCGGATACCTAAGATGGATAGTAAATGGGTTGGTATGTAAAAAAATACATATAATAAATTGAGAAGAATACATTTTATATTTTGCTGCTTTATTTATAAAATAACTAAGCTAGAACTGTTCAGACGTTCATCTAGAATCTTAACAGGGCCATCTACTTGAAGGGAACTATAATCACACTATGACATTTATTATGAAAATGATAATTCTGAAGCTTCAAACAATTAAATAATCCTCAATCAGCCTGAAATTTTTCTGTGGTGAGAATATTAAATAATTTACTTTATCTGGTTAAGGAAGGTTAAGTCTATATCACTCACTATTTATTTTACCTTAATCTCAAAGCTGCAATATTTTGGGTACAATTTTATAATTTTACATGTTCATCTATATAATTTTTAAACAAAAATAACTTGTGAAGTTTTTAATTCTACAAGAATATGTTAGTATCCTTCACCTCCATTTTGTCCTACTAAAATAACAAACCTTTTTTTAATTAATGCAGGTATTTAGGAATGTCTACAAAGTGTCTTAGCGCTCCGATAAGCGACCTCCCTCCTCTCTCCCACCCTCCCTACCCTAAATGCTCAAACTAATCTAAAATGCCTCCCATTAATTCTCAAGCCTGTGTTCTAAATGAGAATTTTGTAAATTTGAAAGTTTTTCTAACTTCCCTTTCTCCCCCTTTTCTGCATAATACAAATATAATAGCGTTAAAAGCTCCATCAAGCTCCTTGGTAGGTCTCCTTCCCCTCTTCCAAGTCCTCCACCTTTTCCTTGCACGTGCTCAAAGTGCCCTCGACACGATCAGGCCTCCTGTTGTGTAGTCAGAGTGAAACTCTATCTCGTTACTTGTGCCTCATTACCGAGAACAGAGAGGGACATCTACTTAATAAACCATCCTCCCCCCTCCCCCTTCTACTTGGGACTCCCTGCCCTTAAAACTCTTGTTTGACGTCTCACCTTGAAGGAAGGTGGGTTGGGACAGTCACCGTTTACCCTTGTCAACATCGTTATTGTTCTACTAGAGATTATTTTAAATAACCTGGTAATCAATGTTGACATTTGTAAAACTTATATTTTTAATTAGCACCCTTTAATTCTACTTCGTGTTAACCATTCATTGTGAATCTCAATATGTTTCATGACGAAGTGAATTCACTTGATTACAATTTGAGCTCTGTGGAGGGTTTTAATACACAAGCACACGCACACACACGTACGAACACACGCACTCACGCACACACACAAGTATATATATATTTATATATTACCCCGTTACATCTGCACAGGATCTACTTTTTTCAAGTTTTTTTAAAATTCAAGAGAAAGTTCAATGTTTTTAAAAAACATTTGTTTGAAGTATTTAACGTGCACTTTCTGAACCTATCAGCACACGATAAATTCTATGAGCGAGAGCGAAAGGGCCTACAAATTTTGCCGTAACGGCATTTTCACATATTTTACACGCCACAATCGACAAGAGACCGACGGCTTTACTTCCCCTCCGAAGGAAGTTGTGCTACGGATTTTTATCACTCAAGAAAAATCCGTCGACCCCGGATAGGTTTGAACCCACGAACATTGTATCCTGGGGTGAGCACCTTACCCTAATACCATCAAGGTCAATAAAATGATCAATCGATGCCATATTTGGTATTTGTAAATAACAGTACTCTATTTTAGGAAATATAAACTTTTATTCAAGTTTCAAAATAAATTTTCACCGATGAACTCATTTAATCGCCTCATGATAGTCATGATATACACAGAAAAGCTTAATCTTATGATCGGAAGGCCTTATAGACTCCACAATTAGTGAGGAACTAAAAATATTGCAAGACTATCGAGGTTTCTCCTTTATCTTTGCTATAAAATGAAAACACAAACTTATCATTTCCATTAATACTTTTATCTTAGCATTTAGTCTTATTACTTGTCTGAGCTATCTGCCACTATTGGGCTATGTATGAGGGAGGTTGAATTCAGAGAGCATAGACAACGTTATTTAGCAGTACCATTAATATAACTCCAATTTATCATTTATATTTATCTATATTAAATTCAACGTTCATACATTGTTATTTATTGGTTCCAATATTATATAGCGTTATTATCATCCCCCTTCCCCCAAAAATATTACACTATTCATCGGTTTCATTGATATTCCACACTTTTTATCGGTCCGGTTACTTTATGGCGATGCTTTGTTGGTTGACAGGTTTAAGGCGTCACTCTCGTAATAGACTAGGCGGAGGGACTGGGTCCTAATTCTTCGTCGTGTGTACGGAAGGTGGTCCCCCCCCCCTCTAAATGGCCTTCCCCTCTCCAACCATGAAAATTCGGGTAAGTTTCCTAAAAGTTCGTAAGTGTAAGTATGGGTAGAAAGACGAGATGCACACTTAAAAAAAATTATGTTAGTTCTGATAAATACTGTAAGACACATACATGTGTTGCTGAGACCCGTCAAATACAAAAAAAAAAAAAGTATGAAGATCATGATAGAAACAAATATAAACTTTAAAACAATAAGAAGCCTATTAAAAATTATTAATACGATACAGAGTCATCGACTTTTTGTGTTATTGCTAAGGGTTAGGAGAAGAGTGAACTAATGAGTACTGCCTCTAATGAAATACAATGAAGTTATGGTACACTAAATGAAGTTCTTAATATGTTTATCTTTTATTTGCCCTCGTTTCATTGGCAAATTTTATATCGGAAATTGTCAAAAGTAAAGTTATATACAACTATTATATGTTCCAAATAAACAAATAAAAAATAACTTCAAGTAGAATCAAATTAACATTATTATTGCTAGGTGTTCTATCTTAAGACAGGTACTTTCCTTTCGTCAATGAACTTAGACTACTAAATGCGCCCTGTCCTCTGCCTCCTCCATCTTCCAGAATTTTCTTCTTTCCTTCAAGTCATCCCATATTTGAATCCTCCTTCTTCCTAAGCTCCTCTTTCCCTCAACCCTACCCTCAATGATGCCGTGCAGAAGACAGTTCCTCCTATGGATGTGTCCGATCCAGTTTGCTTTTCACCGAAGAATAACATCTAAAATTGTTCCCTTTTCACCCACTCTTCTTAGGACGTCTTCCTTTTTCACCCTGTCTATACATCTGATCTTTACAATTCTTCTTCAGCATATATACATGCAGAATGTGTATACAATTGTATACCTATTCAATATCAAGGATTAAAAAAAAGTTAATTTTCTTAACTTATTCATAATAGACCCTTATCGTACTAACCAAGCTTTATTTTTTTGTTGATTGATTGGCTTTTCGGTTCGATTCATATTTTCAATGCGATTTTCTCTCTATCGTGTCACAAACATGTTTACAGCTCGATACGTTTTAATGTGCGAATCATCAAAAAGTGCTTCAATATGAAGTTTAAAATAAAATTGTTTTAAAATAATACCCCAGTATGAATTTAGGATTTTATGTAGGGATAAATGTCATCCATCGATGGTTACGTGAACCAAATATCAAGCTTGTGTAGCATGATATGCTGGTGCAAGTAGCTCAGTAGTGGGCATAGGCACACTAAGACATTGGTCCTGGGTTCCTTTTAAATAAACTTTTCATTTGAACCACATAGATTAAGAAGATTAAGCCTTTAATTAACCATTTTGTTAAAATATGTAGTCAAAGTAAATTATAATTAGATTTAGTCGTAGTAAATTATTTTCCTTGATTAAATTAATATTTTAGCTAAAATAATGTTTTACGGAAATAATTAATGGGGAAATATATATATGTCTAATTTGATTGTGATTTATACTAAATATTACATAACTGTCATATTAAAGTTTGCTTGATTTTTTAAAATAATACAAAAGAGGAGAAAGCCCAACACGGCTGTTAGTCTAGGAGTGAAATAAAAAGGGAAGTTTGAATATATAAATGTCTCATACAAGACGAAGCTAGGACCAAGTGTTCTCTTTATGTTAGAGCAGCCTGAAATCATAAGAAGAGACGAACTATATGGAGAGGGAAAAGGAAAGAGAAGAGTAATGATAAAACCAGAGAGAAAAAGCACCAGAAAAATTCATAAAACATTGAACAAATTTGTATAATATGAGAGTTTTCAGGTGCCTAACGTAAGCTAAGAGACTGCACAGACATTTTCATCACTTGAACCTAATCTGTTTAGCATCACAATAAGTTTGGTAAAGCTTGTCCCAGTAAGGGAAACTTGGTTTTAAGCGCACCATTTTATCCAGATAACAAAATACACACTTTTAAATTTACATCAATTTTAAAAACCGAATGCTATGCTAAAGTGAAACAAAGATAGTTTTATTTAACTTTAAAAAAAATCTAGGCTGTGATTTAACTAAGTTAATAGGCCTATAGTATATTAAAACTGTATTAATTCTAGCTGAAACAATTTTATCACTAGAAATGCTTGTGGATTAAAATAAAGGATAACCCACATTATTGCATACAAAGATGGGGACATTTTAGGGATAAATTACACGTAGAAAACCACCTCAAGTTTACCTTGCCAATATTTGAGATACAGACTTCCCATTTAGTGAGTCGGTGAGAAGAATACAACCTAGTTGAAGATATAAAAATTGTAGATATTATTGAAAATGTTTTCTCATGTTTTGTGGGTTTATTCAACAACAAACACAAACTACACATTTCAGTTAAATCTCTCTTCAGCACACAAATACTTCCAGTCTCATATTGTCTGGTTTACTGGTGATGGGCGGAGACCGAGTGTACTGATATCTTTTACATTATCTGTTTCCCACATTCCTTTAACGTAAACGCAGATATAATTCCTTTGAATTTTTTCAATCTTTTTCAATCTTACCTCTATCGTATCTTATCGTATCTTATCGTATCACTCTCGTAAGTATACGGATGGACTAGGGTTGGTTAGTAAGATGAAAACCACGAATGATCTCTCCTTTAACTAACACTGGATGCATTTTTAAAGTGATTTTCGTGAAAATTGTAAACATGCCATGAGTATAACCCTTTCATTTAGTCTTATTAGTGATTCATTTAGTCTTACTAGTGATTAATTTAATCTAATCAGCGATTCGTGCACAAGTGATAACCCTCGAATCTCTTTCCAAATAATGTGGTTGTTTTTTGTTTTAGTTTGTATACTTAAGAATCTGCTAAGAGGAAAGTAAATACCTATTGGTTAATATCCGAGAGATCATAGTAAAACCGATGTAAAAAAAAAGAGATGAAACTAAAATATCAGGATGGTAGACGTGTACACAGACATACAAAGTGCTCAAACGCTGATGTGAAAAAAGACTGTTCAAAGTGTCTGTTGGAGCACAAGTTAAGGGATATTTCCGTTTGAAGCCAGAATCTTTAAAGGTCGTTCAGAAAAGATCGCAATAAAAATACAGGAACAAGTATAAAACACCTCAAAGGACAACAATGTATATCAACCGAATTCCAGATTTTATTTATATTTCACATTTATTACACACCGTCGTAAGGACTGTTCATCACACATAAGATTACTGGTTTATTTGATTAACATATGATAACAATTTATGTTTTTTTTTATTGATATCACATTATAAGAGGCAAGTAATTATTCCTTTTTATATTATTTCAAAATAAAGAATGCTCTAACAATGAACTTAGCCATTGTAATAAGTTATTGGATTAAAAGAGAACCTAAATTCATTATATATTATATAACTATACATAGTTAATTTAACTTTAAATCTCATGTATTTTAATAGTTTAACTTCTCAGATTTATTTTTAATTTAGATTATAAACCATCTAATATTTAAATTTGTTTATAAATTATTTAATATTTAATATATGGGAACCCACCTCGGTGGTGTAGTTGGCTAACGCGCTAGTCGTGTTGAGCTAGACTTCCGAGGACGGGGAGATTGAGGTTCGAATCTCACCCGGATAAACTTTTTTCTAAATGGTTTTCCACTCTCCCTCCACGCAAATGCAGGTTCACTTCCACTAAATTAAACCTACCCAATTCCTAATCCATTAGCGTAATTAGTACTTAAGCGTATAACCCGAAAGGGTAGTAAGACGCGCTGCTAAATATAATAAAAATATATGGGAATTTTTAAAATATAGAGACCGTTTATTTTACCTCGTAAGCAAAATAACTTGGCACTAAATAACTGAAATGAAGCAAGGTAGCCCACATACCATGATCAAGAGCACATATGGATAAATTGAGGAACAAACAAATTTACAACAAATAAAGAGACGAAAGAAAAGTTGATAAACAAATATAAATTCAAACATGACAAACCTATCCGATCGGTAAAATAAACACTCTTAAGACACTTTCCTTACATACACGAACTTCTTATTCCCACCCCTTTTCTCCTCACACTTTTCAAATACAAACAAAAGTCACATTTCCTTTTTGACCAAGGTTTTCATCTATCTAACAAGCTTCTTTCGGATTCCATCACCGGATTTTGCAATCTTCCACAACCTTCCCTTTATCCCCTCAAGACCTAAAAAACACATTCTTCACACCAAAAAATGTGCCTCCTTTTCTTCCCCTTTCTTTGTTGATTCCCAATATCTTCACAAAAGCCAACAAGTTCGCTCCTTGGACTTTTGGTGCTCAGGCCGACGAAAAGATTGAATCTCATGTTGACTTAAAGGCTATTCTTTCTGCTTTCCATCTCTGTGAGGAAGTCCTCCTTCACAAAGTCGAACTGGAACGAAACGGACGCAGTAGTATTGGATCCACGTTTTTTCGGGTTTTGCCATTAAAACGTCTTTGTCGAGTAGAGAAGTGCCCCCTCGACTTCCGATTAAAAATTGAAGAATGCGAAGAGTGGACAAATACTTGAAAAGCTACACTACTTGAATAAACAGAGTTTCTTTTAGGTTTCGAGACCGTAAGTAAATGCAGGAATCTATATGCGTGTACAGACCATTTCTTTAAAAATTATAATTGGGCTTGTTGATTTGAACTCAAACTAAAAAGTTACAAAAAATACTTTTTATAAATTATTTTAAAATCATATTCCAATAAAATCGTCATTTAAACATATTTTTATAATACTTTTGTCATGAATCAATAAAATAAATAAATAGAGGGATTAAGACATTTCACACTGAAAATAGGAACACAGTTGACACTTAACTCTATTCACACTGACAAAAAGGTAATAGTTTCATTTTAATGTACCTGGTATCTTTATTTTCTCTAAGAGACCACCATTACCTCTTATTTCAGTATTAGCCATGTATAGCGTCTACCGCGTTTCTCTTTCCAATGTTTAAGTTCTATCTGTTCCTTTTGATCTTCATTCTGATGTACAGTACTTTTATTTAACTCAAATATGGAAAGAGGCCCTATATATAATCTTAAAGAGACAATTATTTATTCCTCATAAAAGGTATTTAAACTATAAGAGCTTTATATATATAATGTTTTGACAGTAAACTAAATATAAGCAGACAGTATTCAAAATTAAAAAAGTAGATATTTTCTTAATTCACATGTTTCCAAATAAAAGTATAATTAATAGTGGTGTTTATTTGTAGGCAAAATGTTTTACGTTTATGAGACTAAGCAAATAACTTTTATTATTAATGTAATTGTTGTATCTAGTTAATTTATGCGAATCAGTAATTATATATTGATGTAACAATTAATTGAATATTATTACATATGACCCTATTAATTACTGTATCTGTCTTCCTGTGGAATCTTACTGTCAGTTATAACATAATAAATAGTGCGCGAGGTGGAAAATACCCAAAAACCATTTGGTGGGAAGGACACCAATAATTTAGTACATTTACTATTGGACGTGGTAGTTTTGTACCTCCACCACGTCTTAGACGTTCATTTTATTATATTAAAATGGGTGCGGGTTGTTAATTAAGATTTTATAGAGAAAGTTTAGCCATATTTGCATGGAGGAATAGTGGGAAAAATATTTAGGTAAAACAAGCATCAGTACATCCAAATAGGATTCAAGTCACGATCTACTCGTAATAATAAATTAAGACTAGGTGATGATAATATTTAGTCTGCGTGCTCACCGATGTAGGTAATCAACTAATAGAAATAATACATATAGTAGTACACGTAGAAATAATCAGATTTATTAATATTCGAAACGCAAACAACGTAATTTAAACTAAAAACAAGTAAACTTATCTTAGCTACTTTCAGATCTATATTTGTCTTTACCTCACCCTCCCAAAGAACAAACAGTCAGAACAAGAGGAACGTATGAAAAACGCACAAGGTCCTTTCTTTCACTAAGTCAGACAACTTGGAGAACAGTTTATTTCCTGGTACTATATTACAATTTAACACCATCCTTCTTTCTCTAAGTTCACAAACGAGACTTACGAAAAAATAAATATATAACTTCTTCAATAGTTTCAATAGCATTTTATTCAAGCTTAATACACGAAACAATTATTCTAGTAGTTTTAATATTCATTGATAAGCTTAATATTGTTTAATATCGTTTAGTCAAAAATAGTTGTCAATCAGAATTTAATTTTAATCTACCAAAAGTTTGTAGTTAATTTCTACTTACGAAAAAAAATTTTTTTTGCTCATTTATAAAACATGATTGCATTGGTATTCACATAGTACTAAAGAAATTATTCTTTTAAAAGATTGATTGTATTTAATCACATTAAAAGGAGCCAAATATTGTTTTTTAATTAATATATAGGAAAATCAACTTACGTATAGTGAAATAAATTATACATATGTTTGCTATTATTTTATTTATGTATGATTTACTCATGCTACTTTTATTAATTGGTTTTGATGTGATTCATAGAATAAAAAAAAACCTTTGCAAAACATACTAAAGAGAGCAGTCAAGTGTTTTTTCAAACATTGACGGTACAAAATGAAAGCTACATATTGGGCTTCATGTTTTGACAGAAATAAAAACTTCATAAAACTGGATGATTTTATCTGAATGTTTACACAATACGGTGCTGCTCTGGTATTGTTGCAACATTTCAAACCTCGCATTGTTGTCACATTTCATTCTAGTCACGTTTTAAAACTGCCATCACAACAGTCATAAATGTGATCAATAGTGTTGTTTTGGAAGAGTAATAGATAAAACGAAATTGGATTATCAAAAGGATAATTGACAGTCTTTAAAAGCAGTTTAATTTAAATACTATATCAATAGGATTCGATTTACATTTTAAAAACTAGTGAAACAATTCCCTCTTGATATAATTTGATGCTAAAATCAATTAAAAGAAAATGTAATTCTTTACAACTACGCAGTTTTATTAAAAGAATGCGACATATATTTTGAAAGGAGACATGACATTTTGAAAGTAAGAGATGAATTAAAGCACAGGTTAATTGAAAGCATGAAACATAAAGTAAGACCAGACTTTAAATTTATTTCACCAAAATAAAAAATTATAAAATTATATATTTGGAAAAAAATATCGCAAAGTATAATATTTATATTTACATACACAGCAAAGTATAGTATTTTTCACCGTTTTTATTAAAAAAGTCGTTTTACTCAAAATAAAAAAAAAATTGTTCTCGTAGGTAGGTTTAGGTTAATTTTCCAAACATATTTATCTCATCAGTCCTTAACTAGTGGTTAGGAGCGTTGCTAAATTTTACCAGGACTTTTACCCTACATTTAAAATTTTCTTATAAAATATTTAACAGCTGTTGAAATCCTAAGGGTAGAAAAATGAAACTAAAAATGTATCTACCGAAGATTATTTTTTTGGCTGAAAAACTGCAAAAATATGGAATTTATGTTGTATTTACTTCCACTCCTTCTTAAGCTTATAACGTTATAAAAAATGTACTGAGTAGGGTGGGATGGAGTCAACATCTTAGTTGATAAGACTGATCCATAAAATGAATAGCTAGTAAATTTATTTGATTGATACGTACACATAAAACCTATATATTTTTAATATAGCTAAAGTGATTCGATCATAAAGTTATATTTTTTTGTAAAATAACATATCAGTAGCAAATAAATAAATTACAAATTTAGGGATGATCAATAATTAGTTTTGGTCAGAAGTCAGATTATCCAGAAATCTAATGAATTACTTTGTTATTTAGTAAACACTGATGTAAATCTGTTTGGTAATTTAATAGGTATATTTTAAATGTTCGCGCTCGCAATCTACTTGATATTATAGAAACTAATAATAAAATCTTATTTAATATAACCTTCAATTCTCTCATATATTTTCTATAAGTCAGATGCTTTAAAAAGTAACTAATTTATAGGGATAAAAGTAAGGCACAAAAGGATTGAATGAATTCGTAACGCCATGCAAAGGAAGAAATAAATTTAGATATGGCGAACGAATTAAATGAAGAAATTCATTTAGACATTTCCAAACAAAAGAAACGCAGTTAAGAGGAAACGGTTTGGAAATAAAGTTTCTCAAAAAGAAGGTGGATGTTATTTTCTTTTCTACTTTTTAATATTTTCCCCCAGTTCTTTTTCTTCCTTAGGGATGAGAGGAAACTAGAATCTGATTACGTAGAACCAATAACGCGTGTCTTCGAACTCCACCCTTTTGTGTGTGTTTGTGTGCGTCTTCTTGAGTTTGATAAGGCTCTATGCTATTTCACATTCACAGAAACTGGTCAATTTTTTGGCTAACCGTGGGTGGTTTTAAAGATTTGACTTTCTTCTTTGTTTTCACATTCACTCGCTACTTTAATGTGGATGCATTTCATCTAAGATAACTTCCTCATTATCACCCCTTATGTTAAATAATTAAGGCGGAGATGTACGGAACGCGAGCTAAGGTCAAAGTTTTTGTAGTTTCTATTGAAAAAACATTTTTTGGCAAAAATAAAAAAAAAATCCTCCAGCAGAAACACATAATTTAATTATCTTCATAATGGTGATATTAACAGTTGTTGAATATACTTGTATATTATGAGCATATTGGCTAAATTAAATGAAGAGAAATAGTTGTCATTAAATTACAGGACATCTTTGAGACATATTTAAGAACTGTCAAGGTCACCATGTGAAGAAAATTAAGCTCTATGTTTCTACTTGAGAATGATTTGATTTATTAAGCTCAACAAATATTTTGATATAAAAACTGCAAAAATGCTACCCTTGACTCTACTTCCCTACATTTACACTTTAATAACCCTAGTTTTACATGTGTCAATAACATAGTTTCTTAATAAGTTTAAATACTTCAATGTTCCTGATCAAAGTTATTGTCATTTATGATTCAACAAATTGGGGGACCATTAATTTCCTTAATATTAATTTAATACTCAAAATAAAATCTGATTCAACACAAATTAAAAAATAAATAAATATATATTATGTATTGAATATAAAAGTAATTTTTATCCTACTGGAAGGCCAATATTTAATTTAAAATTTATTTATATTTTAAATAGTTTAATAAATGTATGATAAACTATAAATTTTTTATAGATTTACTCCATTTACTTTTAAAGAAGAATTGATTTTTTTTAAATCAAATATGTAGATTTTTACAGATATATACGTGTACAATTAATATATTTAGTTTTATATAATATAATAAATATTTAATTGTCTACACCTATATACATGTGAAGTTATATTGAATTTTAACCCCATACATTAATTATTCTACCTTAACAAATGATAAGCAAAAAACATAAAATATAAAGTTTGAGCCCCTTAAACTTGTGAACTGTAATGATTATAAATCATTGGACCACTATTTCTAGCTTATAATTATATACGTGTTAAAATTTTGCAGTAAAATTTTGATGGTCGAATGACCTAAGAGGTACAAGAGTCCCAAGTAGATATAAATTTAATTGAAATAGGCTTAAGGTTCTTTTAAAAATATTTTTTCTTCCATTTGCTTTGCATTCAATGCCCACTGTAGTCTATAAGACTCTTATAATTTACCTTTTTTTATAAAATTTGGGAAGAGGAGTGGTCATCTATAAATCCTACTAAACTCATTAGCTTATTATGTATAAACATAGGCTATCATTATTATTATTACACATTTTGTTACGAAGGACTTGATTTTTATTGAATATTACCACTTAGCCAGGATGTATGTATGCATATATATAAAGTGTTTGGTTACAATATTTTAACTACTATAACTTTGAACTACATATTATGAAATAAAATAGTTAATAAACTATTGTAATTTTATTGAAACAATAAGTAAATACTGGTAAATAAATTTGAACTTTTCTGACCTATTAAACGAAATTACTTTCATTTTTATTTTCAATACAATATACAATTTTCTTTAATTTGAAGAAATATATTGACACTAGAATATTATCATAAATAATTAAATATCGTAAATATTTGTAAAATGAATAAAAATAATATAATTTTAAACATTACTTTAATTTTGCTATATTTAAAAATATAAATTATGACAAAATATATTAGTAAACCAAATACAGTTATTTTTTATAAACTTCATAATGGTATATATGAGATAATTATTTATATACCTTTATTTGCATACCTTTTAAGACATGAAACATGCTAAATATTTTATATTTAATAAAACATTTGTAATTTGGCCTTGAGAAAATTTAGAAATTGCATTGTAATATTTATAAAAACACATATGTTTGTATAAGATATTAACAACACTGTGGTATGTCCTATAAAAATTATACGTTGATTTGTTATAAAAAATGTTTCTGAGCAGTTATTCATGTCCTCACTAAACGCTTGGCTAACCAGCCAGTATAGTGGTAAGGTTTCAGGTCTGAGGTTTTGTGTTAGAGATTCTAATAAACATAGTGATTTAAAATGTATTAATTTTTCAGCTTATTAACATATCTATGAACGAAATTATTTGCTCTATTAATATATATTTATCTATTGAAACTATTTGTAGCATGTATACATTTTTGTAAATAATATTACTTTCTTTAATTCTTACTATCCGTTCGTTTTATTAGTATATTTACGCTAGTTAAATGTTTCTATACAAAAGGTAGAATATAGAGGAAGTTCACCCCCATTTACTTAGTTATAGTGGGAAATAATTTGAAAATAATCCACCTACATATTACCCTATCCCAACAATGTACTGACCGTAATTCAAGTTCCAACTTCCCTACCATTAGTAAACCAGATTATAGAAGACTGGTACCTTTGTGAAAGTACCCTTTAATGAGAGTCTGCATATAATAACTTTACTCAAATACAAGTTAATGTTAAAATCCTATCTCGTTTTAACATTTCATACTTGTTTTCAGTTAGTTAAAATGTAATGTACATGTAAAATTTGGATCTACTTGTATTTTAAGATATAATTTTGTTGGGTTCGCCTGCAACCCTAAACCTTTAAATGTATCGCACATTTTATGCATTTATATCAAAGCTCGCACATTCAAAAGAGAAATCCAAAGTTTGTTTCATCAAATTAAATTTCGGTGATCTTACAAAATAAACAAGTAAAAAAAAAACACTGTACAATCATCTCTTATATTTAAATCTTGTTCGCAAACGTTGAACAATGTTTGTGAATCAACATTGGAAATGTCTACGTTTCCAGACTTGAGCCTGTAGTCAATATTTATCCCCCGCCCCCCCCGCCCCCAAACCCCCCTTGGAATATCCCAGAACTCTACGTAGAATCGAGGTAGACGATATTCAGCACGTTGGAAAAATAAAGCAGATTTCATGGAGTAGCGTAGTGCAGAAGGGAAAGGGGATCACATAGAATATAAAAAAAAGTTTATTGCTAGCCTCACGGAAAGGTGCCATAGATCATCAAAAACTTGAGCAATTTGGGAACACCTTCTGGCAAGACTTTCTACCCCATTCCTACTTCCTTTCCTTCTCTGTTTTATTTCCTTTCTGTGTTGTTTCTGCTGCTATCTGAGTCTCTTTTTGCTTGTGATTCTTTCACGTTCATTCCTTTCTTTCTTTTCTACTTGATTTTACTATTCACTCTTGATGTTTTATTATATTATATATATATATATATATATATATATTTGTATGTATATATACTCTTTATCAAAAACGTAGGAGAACTTTAAATACCAAAAGTACTTAAAAACATCAACAGGAAACTTATTTAAACATTTATTCATATTATCTTTATAATTTACCTAACATTTCTTGATAAAGCTCTAAGAAAAAAAAAGTATTTTGACGAGAAATTCCACTTTACCATAGAGTCGGAATATAATCTTTACCTGTGTTTTGCATAATTTGGATTACGTAGATGTATATACTATTTAAAAATGTATATCTTTCATGAGCCCTTTTCTTCTCCATTAAAAATATCACTATGCCCATACGTGCGATTGTGTACCCTTTTTTATTTATGGTTATTGGATCAATGTACATATTGTATAATTTGGTGATGAAAACAATCTTTAAGAATAAGACATCTCTGATTTTTATTATTTTTACTCTAGGGTATCAATTTAATATCAGATATGTCCAAATATTTGACTAAAATTGATCGTCTAGAAATATTATATAAAATAAGATTTTGTAAAATATAAACTTGGGCGTGGGACTATAATAAGTGATCAACACTGGATCACTAAGACATTTGGGTTTATCTTTTATCCTGGTTGATGTTTTATTCTTTATTTATTTTTTAATACTTATTTAATTCATTAATTATGATATATAATTATATATACATATTTATACACATTTATTTATATTTGATGTATATTACTATATATATGTAGAATATATTTAATATATCATATATATAATAAATATATAATATATACGTGTGTGTAAACTTAGCCTTTCTGCCCATCTAAGGAAATTAAATTTCATTACGTTTATGTGTTTGGGCTGAGAAAGGAAAATTTAAAGGAATTCTAACTGCATTTGCATGGAGAAAAAGTTGAGATACCATCTAGAAAAAACAGCCCCTCTATCACGCTTAGCCAGGATTCTAACACCGACCTTGAAATATCTGACAAACCAGAGTAGACATGCTCAAAGTTTAGTCTACGCCCCCACCGATTCAGGCGAGTCTCTTATAAAAACAATACCCACCCATCTATATGATTAATCTAACGATGCTATCAATCACTCCCAAGTTTAAATAAGCGGGCAGTTATTGGTCATCATCGCAAGTGATCCTCCATTATTCCTCTGTTCACAGAGTTAAAATACAGTAAAGATTGTTTGCTTCTGACACAAGCTAGAGGCCCAGCACCGGTCATTAACAAGGGGTCATCCATCACAGGACCTCCCCGTGACGTCACTCAGGATGACCAATGACGTCATCGCAAGCCGTTGTCGTGAAGCGAAGCTAAACAACAGGGTGACATTACCCTTTCCGGCATCCTTACTGAAGTAAAAAAAAAAAAAAAGTAGCAATGTTCATCCATCAATGTTTTGAATGTAGGAAAAAAAAAGTGAGATGGCTACTCTGTAAGAGAGGTGAAAAAAAATTTCTGGCTACACTTATGGAAATGAGAATAAAAAGTTTTACTTTAGCTCAAGATATAACATAAAAAATAAGATTTGTTCTTAGACTTCTACGAAGTTTTAATATAATCTAACCAGCAAGTGGATTTAGCATCAGTCTTCTCTA
Source organism: Timema bartmani (assembly GCA_902151455.1). Taxonomy (NCBI): domain Eukaryota; kingdom Metazoa; phylum Arthropoda; class Insecta; order Phasmatodea; family Timematidae; genus Timema; species Timema bartmani. The sequence continues at coordinate 291,328 of CABFWB010000381.1, read as the reverse complement.
GTATGATTTTGTGATGAAAATAAGGTTGGAGTTAGAATTTCCTTTACTTGAACCCCAACTGAGGGCTGCATAATTTATTGGGAAACCAGCCGGAATCCATACATAAATTGTATAATACCTAATGATATAATATAGTATGCACATACACAATATACCTACGATTTTGGAAACTATATGGAAGCTAGCAAGCACTTAGGTCAGACAGTATTTGTTATCTAGTTTAGAAATTTGAAGTTTTTCAATTTGAGCTGGTGTGCGGCGCAGAACGCACTTGGTGGCCGCAAGTGGCCCGCGAACTGTGGGTTGCACAGGGTTGACATACATGAATTCCTACTCTCCTTAAGTTGGTACATTTCCTATGAATAATATACCATGTTTCTCTTCACCATTAAAGTGGATAAATGCGTATAACCCAGTGGAGTAATATACTTATAGATAGATATAATACATAAATATAATATTGTTAAAATTAAATTGATGGTAATTAGATCTTACATAATATGTGTCAGCGAATATTTAAGGGACTATGTTATTTTGGCAAGTTATTTACACCCCATCTTTATCAGAACCACTTTGCTTTATCCGGGTGAGGCCAGTCATTGCTAACCAATATTAAGAAGCAGGTAAAATAAAAAATACACCAACTCACCATTAAATTATTTTAGTTATAGTCCTTGGATCTAACGATTCTTTCTCCTTACAAGAGATCTGGCTCAGAGATCAATTAAGGCTACTAGATATTATCTCACTATCGTAGATCCTCATTAATGCAGGTCCTCGCTAAATTAAATTCCCTTTCGAAAGTCAGAAATATAATAAGTTGGTAAAACAATCTCTCATCTAGTCTCGGTTAAAGCAATATAAGATTTCCGCACTTTGGTAACATTCCTAATCGGTTAGATGGTGTTTCAAAATACTGATTGAATCTTAAGAAAGAAGTTTAAAATTAGACTTTTCAAGAATTCATATTTGGCCTCGTTTGACATCCTAATATTCAAAATTAAAGAGGCTTTGTCATTCAAATAAAAAAAATATGGAGTCTAAATCATTATCATTTCCTTTGAAGAGCGTGGTTTGGAAAACTTAGTAATAATTTTAATGTTATGTTTCGGAGGAGATAATGATAGAAATAAACTTCTAATAAACACAAATAACAATTAACACTGACTATAATTAACTACATTATTAGTTTTATTTTATATCTGTTGATAATATCTATCAAAAGTGACAGCTGAAGATCCCATGACTTGACGTAGGAATACATGAAAATAGCTGTTGTCTAGCGTCGAATATGGTTCTTATTATGGAAATTTGACTGTATTTTGATATTTAGAAGATATATAGATATACTCCATTATTAAACACTACCATCATCATTCTCAAGCCTCGTCTATATCACGCAGTGTGAAATTAGAATAGTTGCCAGCAGTTTATAATTATCAGAGATTGTGTTCTTATTGCCATCAGTACATCTCTTCATTGTTATTTACTGGGAATCAAATACAGGTTGGGGCGCACTTTCATCTATGAGACCTAAAACTTCACCCACTAGAATAATCTCAGAACCACACCAAAGAAAAAAAAAAGCCCCTTATTCAATGGAGTTGATAGGAAAGAAAACTAATGCTCTTCTATACATTAGAAGGAAAGTTCTGAAAAAGAGATAACGTTACTGGGGCTAAATTACATGTATCGCTTCTTTTAGGTAATGATGCCCAAAGATTACAAGGCAGCCTTGATAATGGGTATGAGGCAGGGGAGGAGAAGGAAGGGTATAGGCAAGAGAAATTGATGGGGAGAAAAAGGAGATTTAATACAAAGGTTGAAGCTTCAGTACGTTCACACACAAAGAAAATTTGTCTTCACCAAGATGCATATAAGTGAGCCCACCATTAGGAAAACGAAACTAATTTACCACACGTGCTAGATTTAAACTTCTTTTAAGAAAGTGGAGTGATAATCAAGTCCTCTGTAGATAAAAAAATAAAATAAATCGCAGCCGTAGTTTTCTTTATAAAGATTGATAAAAAGATTCTATTTTTTCAAAAAAATGATTAAGACAATTCTGCTTTAAGTAACTATTATCCATTTTCCCTGTTTGAAGTTTAGTCTACACAGTACACATGTATAAAATAGATTGGTTGAGTGCTGGATAAATATTGACAGTGATTAAAACATATTTTTACCATAAAATGTGATATTTTTAATAAGATGGTCGCAATAAATAACGATATTTTATTTTAACCTTTGATGAGTTTTCAATATATGATTTTTGATATATTAAGCTGATATTACAGTAATAAATGGGAATATAATTGAGAAATAAGAGCCTATACTGATAATATTCTCATACATTTCAAAGTATTTAAAAATATATTTTAAAAATAGGACGTTCAAGTAGCGCCTTATATAGGGAGGGCATGGGGAGTCAATTAACGCCAAAGCTTATTATTAATAAAAAAATGATTATCAAACTATTATTATTTTAACAAATGGGATGAATTAAAAAAGGCTATCTTTAGAATCTTAATTGTATATTTTTTTTAGATTTATTTAAGATTACAAAAAAATACATCTGCCTTAATTTTTCATCAGCTCTAAATTTATGAACTCAACAAACATTTTGTTGCAACAAAATTTTGAGCAAGTAAAATAGTTTATGCAAATAGACCATTTACTCAACGCTATTACAGTGAGAGCACTCTAATTGAGATGCTTTCCCCCCCATAGTGTCAGGCCAACTCAAGGTACAATCAATAATATCACAGCTATCTAACATTAATCTATATTAAATTATCTTTCTCCTCATATATTACAGCTACTAACATTAAGTTTAACCTATAAGTTAACAGGCGATATAATTATCAAGATTTTACAGTCAATCACGTGTATCAGTGCTTCAACACTTTGTGTCATAATGTAGACATTTATGCCGGGATCACAATCAACTTAACTTTAACTTAACGTAACGTACACTTACGTTAATTTACGTGAATCGTGATTACACATCTGTTTTCTTAAGTAAAATTAACTTTAACAACTTAAACCAAACATCTCCATTCTTAAGTATGTGTTTTGATCTGTGATTTGTACTATTTGTATGAGGGTTTATGATCAGTGAATGTTTTCTGTTTTCTACCGATATTATAGATATTTATTATTGAACCTTTTTGAACAGGTTTTTATACTTTTACAATCATGATTATGTTAGTTGATTGATATTTTAATAAAAAGGATCTTATTTGGAAAGCAATACATTATTCCATTTTATGTAATAAAAGCTTTGTGATTTTAACTTCTTTACAATATTTGAATTGAATCTGTTCTATAACTTTATATAATGATACGATACTAGCGCTTATTTTAATAAAATGCCTGATCACTAGAACTAAATTTAAAGCGTAGACCTTGGTCACAAAACTAACAAATGAATTGATAAATAGTCCTGTAGAGGTCACTCGCATAATGATTGGCTGGATAGATCACGTGATACCCTTCAAGTCACGTTCACTTAACGTGAAAGACCTACCAGGACATATATTACGTTAAGTTTGCTACAAGTCAACGTTAAGTTAACTGCATCATGATCGCTTCCATTTAAAAACAGGAGGAGATCCTTTACGCTAAGTTATGTTAAGTTAACTTAAAGTTAACGTTAAGTTGATCGTGATCCCGGCATTACAGTCTTATTGGTTGAACTAATTAACGTTTTCCTCAAGAGGCTTATCTCACTTTACTGAGTGAATCTAGTTCAACCAAGTTACACTATTTAATCTATATTCCATTTTGTATCCCAACAAGTATACTCTCTTTTACGTAAATAGTTTTATTTGCTATTTTTCGATCTGAAGCCTTAACATATACATAATACATAATAATTCACTAAGTAGCCTATTTTTTATTTGTTGGCTTATATATTTTAAGATCAAATAAAGCCCCAATTTTGAAACGTTTGTAGTCAGTAACGCAACACATGATCACAAATTACCAGTTAAAAATATAGTTTTTAATTCATAACACTAAATTTTGGTAAAATAGATTGTTATGAAATTTACTTCAAGCTCAAAATGTATCTAATCGTGAAAACAAATTGTTGTATACTTACACATTTTGTGAGAATTCTAGCTTTTGGGCTTAAATTAGATTTAATTTATTCTTAGGAACAATTACATAAAATTGGTTGTTGGAAGCCCTGGTTTGAAATACATATTTGATTCTTCCAACTTACTAACGTCAGCAAAAATCTATTTATTATTTAATTTCAAACCTTAGCAATCGCTGAAATACTTGATTAGTATGTAATTGTGAGGTGGGCTTACATGGACAAAACTCTAATCACCCTATAATATCTTCATCAACAACATATTATTCTAATATGACGCGATCGATTTTATCCGACTTTCATTTTTAATTTTGAACGTAGGTATTGGGAAAACAACCCTAATTTTTTTTTATGACTTATGATCAAGATAACCGTTAACATCAAAGAAAAATAACATTTGGAACACTATTACTCTCATTTACACGTCTTCCTTTCTGAACGAATCTTCACTGAGATATGTCTGAAATATAAGACAAGGAATAAATAGGAGGACGGGAACTGTGTATAGAAATAACAGGTAGATAAGATGAATAAGTAGATCGATATTTGTATAGACAGACAACATGAAAGAGAAAGAATGATATAAAATGGGAGTGAAAGATGTATGAAAGATAATACAAATTTTGATAGAGATAGAAACAGTTTTACAGAGAAGAAGATAAAGTAGAGCTGTAAGTAAAAAGATGAAGAAGAGAAATTGAGGTGAATAAGGACTACGATAAGAAAGCGAGAGAGACGCTAGGTGGGTGGAGGGAGGCGCTTCAAAACTACAATCAGAAATTCCAGTACCAACTAGATCAATACGTGGCGGGCTGTGTGTGACGTCACAACCAGATTCCCCCTCCCAACCCCTTTCACTACTCACACCCTAGCTCTAGTCCTCATATTTTAAGGGTTTGTCGCACTACTACATTTGTAGTACTAATGGGGGGGGGGATGAAAGAAGTGGAAAATAATAATGAAATGTAATTTTGACAAAGATCAATGAGAAAGAATAAAAATGGGGAAAGCCTATCCACGGCCTTATACTGACACTACAAAGAAAAAAAAGAAATAACTGAGTTTGATAACACCTGCAACGATGACTGCGAGGAATAAACACCAGGCTCTTATAGTCTGGTTTGCTGGTGAGAGGGAGGTTGTGGTTCGAGTTCCAGTCGGGTGTAATAAGCTTATTTTTTTCATAAATGGTTTACCACTTTCTCTTTACTTAAATACGAGTACATCGCTATGAATGCAATTACCATCCTCATCTATACTTCATTAGTATTATTAAATGAATGCGTAGTAGGATACAATTGAAAATGTTAGATAACTATCGTCGGATTTTCTTATAAATTACTTTAGTAGTTAGTTATAAACTTTACTAAATATACGGCCATATATTCATACGATAAGCTGTGTGTTCTGCAGCTGTCACTTTTGACAGCTTTTGGATAAACATAGTAATATTTTTTTTAAGATTTGCCTAATCTATTTATTATTAATATTTCACTTTGCATTTAATCTTACTATTTACATTCCAACATAAGCATATTATAAATTATCAATTTTGAATTTTATAAGTTTGGTGTAGTATTATTATTAGCGTCAAGTGCCCGGGACTGTTCGGGTCAATTTAGCGGTTTTGGGAATTTTCTTTGGAGATCTGGAAATTTCTTATCAATATTTATCACAAAATGAAATCTCATAAGAAACCTATCTCTAGTATATTCAATTGTAAGTACACCGATAGTGAGCATTTATTAAATACCTTATTTTTAAGCTCAAACCAGTGATAAAGTGATTTAAGTTCTTCAGGATTGATGTAAATTCAAAACTTAAAAATTCCCTGAGTTTTATATCCTCAGTTTTTTTTAACGTACATATGCCAAGCTCGCTGGTTTATTCAACAGTAAGTATACTGGCTGAATAGTCATTATATACCTTATTACAGCCAAAATCGATTATCAAGTCGTTCATGTATATAGGCTTCTAGTTCAAGTGAGAGCTAAAAATACCCTGAGTTTCACAACTTTAATTTTACCAAAGTACATTTTAGAATTTCAGAATTATAGGTTTGTTGCTTTTGTAGATACCCACAACAGTGGTCACATAGTCTAGGTCATCAGGCCTGAAATATATTGTTATATATTATATACAGGATGAATCGATTTACGTGGGACGTAACTGATGTGTGGATAGAAGATCTAAAAAAACACACAAAAAGTCCTTATGTTCGATGGTTCCCAAGCAAGATAAGTTCTTCAAAGATTCTGCTGGAATTGTTAATAAGCTCTACTCGATACACCTCTGCTGTACCGTTGTAAGAGACGTATCACTTCTGGCACACAAACAGGGGTGTATCAAGTAGGGCTATAAACATTTCCAACAGAAGCTTGGAAGGCCTTATCTTGGGAACTATTGAACATAAGGACAACTGGTAATTTTTTAGATTTACTATCCACACACCAGTTACTTCCCACATACATCTATACATCCTGTATATATATATATATATATACACATCCTGTATATATATACACATCCTGTATATATATACACATCCTGTATATATATATACACATCCTGTATATATATATACACATCCTGTATATATATATACACATCCTGTATATATATATACACATCCTGTATATATATATACACATCCTGTATATATATATACACATCCTGTATATATATATACACATCCTGTATATATATATACACATCCTGTATATATATATACACATCCTGTATATATATATACACATCCTGTATATATATATACACATCCTGTATATATATATACACATCCTGTATATATATATACACATCCTGTATATATATATACACATCCTGTATATATATATACACATCCTGTATATATATATACACATCCTGTATATATATATACACATCCTGTATATATATATACACATCCTGTATATATATATACACATCCTGTATATATATATACACATCCTGTATATATATATACACATCCTGTATATATATATACACATCCTGTATATATATATACACATCCTGTATATATATATACACATCCTGTATATATATANTATATATATATATACATCCTGTATATATATATATATATATATACATCCTGTATATATATATATATATACATAAGGTTCAAAAACGCTTGAGATGAACATACCAATTTACCTTTAAAGGTAGCAGCCTTGCTTGACAGATTATATTACGGCCATATCTTAGAAGTTGAACCAAAATTGAATCATTTAAGTTAATCTTGCAACCTTTCAGGGTAGAATCCGGGCGTACCCACAAGTTTTTCTAGGAATAAATGCTGAGTTTCAAATTTGTATGTTCATTGAATTTAGAGCTATCCGCATCCATGTATCGTATAATTTAAGAATTAAGGATTGCAATATAAGTAAAAGCAAAATCTAAGGTTAGTCTAAGTACGTAGGCCCATGCTAAATTCACGCTTTATATGTTTCTTGTATTTAGCTATACACCCACTCATGGGGATCAAATATTAAAATATACACTAGAGTATACATCCTAAAAATGTAATAGTTTTATTGGCTTTAAAGTTATTCACACCTTCGATAACGTGTTTTAGACATCAGACTCACAATATATTATTTTAAAAATATGCCTGAGGAACACACCTAGATATTTGATTAAGTATATATACCCAAGTTTTCACTGTCTATGTTTCTTTATTTTTGAGTTCCCCACCCTTTTGGAAGCATGGCTTATGGCAGAATAAATAAAGAAAGTAATATTTTAAAAGGTAAACAATAAAAACGCTCGAGGTTTACATCCTAAAGTTTCTTGTTTTCGCCAGACTGTGTCAAGTTTGAACTTTATAAATTTCTTAGTATTGGATATAGCTTTACCTGTGACTATGCAGTCTAAAAGTTAACGCTCGCAAAATATGTGAAAGTAATAAAAATACCTCTGCGGCCATACTTAATTTTTCCTAAAAACAAGTGCCAAGTTTTACTGGTAGTAAAGTAATCTAAGACGTCAGGTTCGCAAGAAATAGAAAATCTAAGTAAATAAAATACGCTTGAGATGCATGTCTCAAGTTTTCTTAAGTAAGTATACAATATTTCATATTTATACATTTTATGGTTTAGTAGCTACCCGCCTTGACTTAGAATGTATTATGTAAAAGTTCAATAATACCAGAGGTGCAAACCCTAGGGTTTCCATAGTTGGCCGTATAGAGTTTCTTGATCCTTAAACTACATCGCAAACACACATTTATTATTATTATTATTATTATTATTATTATGTTAACTAAGTCCATTGTTATTATAACTTCTTAGTTATTTTTAAATGGGGGAACTAAATCTGTTTGTCTGAATAGTTATTTATGTAAATCTAAGCTCAAATAAAATAAATGTATGTAGCGTTACTTGTGTAGTTTTTACTTGCCAAAGAAATACTTTTTACCTACAAATGTTAATACGAAACAATTAACCAAACTATTAAATCAGATTCCTGTGCATTATCTCCTGTAAATTATCTTTGGAGTTCAAGTTTAAATACCTCCCGCAATTTCTCTTTGGATTTAAATTCATATTTTTCCTTGGTGAACAAGTAAGACATAAAATAAATTAATGATATTTTAATATTATATTATATTAATAAAAAAAACATTGTTCACCTTGTTTAAGACATCACTCTTGCAATATATAATTAAATTTATATATTTTTTCTTAAAATATATATGTTTATTAAAATATAAGTTTAAATATATATATTTAAACAATATACATAAATTAAAAGATATATATTTAAAAAAAATATGCTTCTGAGGTGCTTAATTACGTATGCTACGTTTTGACTTTCTATGTCTTTTGGTTTTGAAGTATTTATATGTTTACTGTTAGCAATTTAACAACTATATAACCTAAGAAAACAAAATTTATATAAATAAAGAAAATGTTCCACGCACGATATATCTTCTATTTATAAAAAATACTAATACGAAAATTAACTAAGCGTAGGAAGTTTCCATGAATATGTTATTGTGAACTTTTTATTATTATTATTATTATTATTATTATTATTAGAGTTCTTACTCTCCGTACCTCCCAGACACCCGACTCATTATTCACCATCGTTGGATGAACACAATCCATTTGAATTTCCCATTTGTATTAATGCATAAAATAGTTCATTTATAAGAGTAAACTAACCATGATTCTGCTCTTTGTTATTCCAAAGAACTCCAAACAAAGCTAATAGTGTACTCGTATTATTCCAAAAACTTGCGTTAACATTTGAATAAGGAATATTTAAGATACGTACAAAGTTTAGTGTAGACAGGTGGAAACTGATATTGTCAAGATTTATAAAAATACTTTTTGTTTGGTTTTTTGTTTAATAGTTTTTCCTTCTAAATATTACGAGCACTATTGTAAATAAGTTTACAAAAGTATTTTTGAATCTCATACTTATTTTGTGCATATTTCCTAATACATTTCATACATTTTTAGAACAAATTTATATTTTAATAGTTTTTTTACCCTCTTTGGTAGCTACATGGTCTAACGCGCTACTCTCGCAGTAGACTGGACTGTCGATGACGGGGAGATTGAGGTTCGAATCTCAGTCGGGTGTACTGAGCGTGGTTTTTCCAAAATGGTTTTCCACTCTCCCTCCAAGCAAATACGGGAACACTTTCTATAATTATAACCTCCCTAATCCCTAAAAACAATAGCGTAAGACGCGGTGATAAAAAAAGAAAAACAAAAGTTATTTTACAAATAATTTAAACGTACTGTTAACTGAACTAGATTTTATATAAAGATATAACTAAACTTAATCAAAAGTTTTTTAGTGTATTTTATTTGGAATGTTAAACTGAAATTTTCCTAGCGTTAGGTTATAGACCTACTTATATATCCTTTATAAACTAACTTAACCTAGGACAGCATACATCACGCTATAGGCTTCAAACATGCAATCTAATTTCCAAACAATATATTTATTGTCTGTTCATATATTTTTTTAAAATAATTTTACTTTATAATAAAACTTGAGTTCACTCGGTGCTAGTGAATTCGAAGAATGTAATTTAGTTCGAAGCTTGGACATATTCACTTCAGGTAGTTTACCTCATTGAATTTTTAAAACTATATTCTTCCCACCTGGATTCTGGTGTTATTAATTGTAATTTACTCTACTATGGGCTCATACGCTCACAGAAAAACAAAAACAGATCAGGAACGTTGTCCCATGATAAGCTATTAATTAATAATCAGGATTAAACTAATTGCTTGACTAACTTGGCGCTAGTTTCAACCTTTGTCTTCTCTTAATTGACAAGATATGATTGAGAAAACCAATCGAATTCCTAAAATCATCCAACTCAGTCAATGCGCGGAAGCATTGTAGGCGCATGCGCTGTGAAACTAGAGTCGGACAGAAATCTGAGTTGACTGGTTTGAGGGTATTAGAAATACCAAATAACCTTTTAGATGGAAAGAAAGTGTTTTGTTTGTGGTGAGAAATAATCACTAATTAAAAAACACTCAAAGTGATAATAATATAAAATATTTGTTTATTCACTAAAAAAATAAAACATATTGAAGATATACCATTTAAAGCTAGAAATTTATAGAATTATAGATCAACACACATCTCTCCGATCGTGGGAGGTGCTAGGCCCCTAAACTGATTCTGCTTATCTTAATTGAACCTGTGGATCTAAATTTAATCATTCTGTGCCATTAGTGTGATATGTGGAAATGTAAACGAGTAGTTTGACACGTAGACCCAAAAAGGGCTGATTCAGAGCCTACTGTCGAGGAGGGCGATTAGTTTTAATTATGCTCTTTCAAATATATTTTCACAATTTTAACTAAGCAAGATTGTAACTTATGATAATTTTAATAATGTTATTTCATAAAATAATTTTAATTATTAATTACAATGTTAAAAAACGGACAAGCTAGAAAAAGCGCAAATTAGATTAGCATATTTGTAATTTTAATACAAAAATTATTGTCACAATAAAAGCAGTAAAATGTTTTAGAAGGAATTAATAGAAAGAGTATATATTTAATAATAATACTTGGTTATCATAATAAACTTAGTATTTATTCTAATTACTGGAGGCTTTTAATTTTAAGCCCCTTACTTTATGCACATTTAGAGCTAAGTTGAAGAGTTATTGGTTAGGTCATAAAAGAGAGAGAGCGAGGGAAATATAAATCAGTCATTTTTTTACAACATTACATTATTGGTTTCAATATTTTATATTATTTTACATAAAAAAGGGTATTGCCCCCTTTGGATAAGCCACTGAAACCCACTAACCGCTTCACACAAAACCAAGAAAATATATCAACCATGGCAATTAATTTGAGGGAATAACCCATTACTCCTTTTGTAATTTTTTTTTGTCTGTCACCAGGAATCTAATCCAGAATCATTACTCTTTTGATCAACGGGAAAACACTCTATAAACTGAGTTGAAATGTTGGACAGTAACAAAAAAAGAAGAATAGCTATCTTAGTAATGTGTTCAACAAACACAAATTTAAATTATTTTGGCCGTGGCTTGGGAATAACTCAAGGTCTTCTAGATCTGAAGTCAGCTTTCACTGTCGCTTCAGGAATAATATTAATATTCATAGGTTGCACACCACACAACTAAATTTACGGTAGGAAAAAACTCCATTAAAATTCATAAGCCTGTCGAAAGTAATACAATGTCAAAGTGATTTAGGTAGATACTATTTTTATTGCAATTAAAAGTACTTTTGTTGTAGACTGTATTAACAGAAGAATAATAACGCACACTTTTTTTTAATATTCAAAGACTAAAACTCTCCAAACAAGTTAGGCACATTATTATCATGTCAATTACATATTTCTAGCAAGAAACATGAATAATAATTTAAATTATATGTATAGAATCTCTTTTTGATTTACTTAGTTTTGAAAAGTTAATAATAGCATTTTAAGGAACTAGCCAACAACTTACTCAACAGACAAACATCTAAAATTGTAATTTAATTGTATTTAAGAAAATAGACGTATGGTTGCATATAAGCATTGCATATGGAAAGTCATAGAAGCGACATGTGTCTGGAAATCATGAGCATTCCAATGAGTAGTTAACGTTTGATGCTTAGCTCAGAATTAATTAAGGGATAAACAAATTGAGGGGTATCTAAGCGGTGTTCGGGAATCAATTAGAGTATATAGGCCAGCTGCGGGACTTCTGTGAGGCCTAGGGCTGGAAATGTCGAGTATCAACTGTTACTTCTGTGTCTTTTTCAAATCACCCAATGGTAGTTGCTGATAACATTTATTTATTTATAATTTTTTATGACCGAGTATTATGACATTTGGAAAGTTAGAAATGGGGGTTATTTTATTTTTTAAATGTTATATATTTTTTGAGCGGCCATTTTGTTTCGACGCATCGGCCAATTTCGCACTTTGTAGAGGTTTGCAGAAACTTTAATATCTCACTTGTTTTCAAAGATATCAAGATGAAATGAAACTAAAATAATCCGCATAAAACATACTATATTTTATGTCCATTTCATATCCAAGCTCACATTTAAGAAAATAGATGAGCAAAATTATTGAAAATTAAAGTTTAAAACATACAAAAACCCAACTTTGGAACCAAATATTATCTGAAAAACATAAAGACTCACCTTCAAGTTTTTGTGGGTTTACTTCCTGAAAAAGTTTGAGGTCTCGGATGTATATAGAAATGTATCTTTCATATACCTTTTAAGGGAACGTGCTTACCTTAATTTATTCCACTATGATATTGTTTATAAGATAAGGTCATTCAGTAGGCTAATACGTATACTATTACCTTTTAGGGTAAAGGGATTGTACATTCAGATACAATCTTACCTTTCTTTATTCAACTATGTTGTAGCTTTTAAGATAATCATAGCGCATTCATTCATGGTAAACTTACCTTACAGAATAAAAGGAGGGCACAACAAATGACAAAAATATTTCCATATTTTATTATTTTCTTAAAATAAGTTCCTTTATACATAATACATGGATATATTTACATATTAAAAAAATTGTGTTTAAAAAATTGCCTACTTAAGCAATATTATTGTATCAACTTACTGCGATGTGAAATTTAGAAGCAAGGCTACTGTTAGATTTTAGTAGCAATAAATCTTAAGAATTTAATCAAAATCATCTAATTATAAATGTTTTCCGAGTAATGCAAAAGTAAAATAATAAAGATTTGTTTCTCGATAATCTCAATTCAAGCATATATTACCCTCCCCTTTCCTCCCTAATAACAAAAAACAAATTGCAATACTTTCTCTTGTGCTTCAATTCACTCCACCGAGTTTTCCTTCTTCCCTTGGCTTTGAGTCTAATAAAAGTTTTCAGCAAATCCAATTAAGCTCAGGCTTAGTAAACTGAAAAGCTTTTTCAATGCGATGAGGAAAGAAGGTAAGAAGGAAAGACCAAGAGACAGAATGCGATGAAAGAGAAAGAGCTTAAAAATTAATTACTTCTTACCAGAAATCGATAGTCACAATGGTTGGGCACAGGATAAGACACCTACTGAATGGTAGAACCACACTACTATCACGATTGTGTCGATTTGTTCAACGACGGTGAATTTCCTAAGTAAATTACATATTTTGTTTTAATGTCTCCCTTAAAACAAGGAGAGTGGAAAGCCATTCTGGGAAAAAATCATCCTCGGTTCACCAAGCTGAGATCTAAGCCCCCCTCCATTCACCCTCCACATTGACAAAAAAAAAATCTAGAAAAGATTTGCCCAATAACTTACGTGCCCACAAATGTGGATATTGCTATAATTGTGGAATAGATGAATAAATGTAGTCTTTCTCCAGTGGACACTCGGATTAAACCATCGGTCTCGCCTTTAATGATTTACAGGGACAGGGAGATAGGAATTAGAATTTTGGCCAGGCCTTTGTTTTATCTAGGTTTTTCCACTCACCTGCCAAGAAAATGAGTGTATATTTTATTTAAATTTACCCTCATAATTCCTTACCCATTAGTGTAAATATGCAGATGGAAACCACCCTTTCTTTATGAACATTTTAATTAAATAAGACCTGTAAGCAGTTAAGGATTATCATGATACGGTTGATGGTTAATTCCCCTCGGAACAGGTGTAACATACTATTACGGGTTACTATTTCACTCATTATAAGATAATGGAGTCGGGGTATTGAAACTATTTTACCATGTTTAAAGAAACAAAACATATTTAAAATGTAAAAAACCATTTGACCCATCTCAACTTTGATATTGTTAAATGAAAAATACATAAAATTGCACTTCGCTTTGTCCTTATGTATTTAATTTCTCGGATAGTCCAATGTGAAAGTCGTTCTTTAGGGATTTTTTAAATTTTATCCTGAATAGAGTACAAAACATTCTTATACTTCCTGAAGCTCTTCAATTAAAGTATCAAGATTGGCATTTGATCACGAATAAAATTAAGGGATTTAATGTTTGCGTGTGCATGTGTATCATATTTAGGAACACAACCTTAAAACTCCTTTTCAATATTTTAAATCTAATCATGATACTATTGCATTCAAAGCATATTTATAATATTTTTATGTTTACCTTTAACGATGATTTTATTGCTATTATAAACCCGAGAGTCTGTCGTCATATCTCTTCCGTTATAACTACTTAAGTTAGAGATGACATTAATACAAAAAAAATTTGACTGAAAGGATTTGAATATTATATCTATGAAAGTCCCTGACTACCGCCATCGCATTCTCGCGATGCGTAAGTACTGTTGGATTGATGTTCTGTGACGAACTGCGACAAACTCCGAACTACGGCAGACTGTAAGTTGTGGAAAACTGCGAGCAGGGTTCACTGTTACAAATTTAATAAAATCAAAAACAAACATCATTCGAGAGGTATTTTCCTCTATAATTCAGTTATCGACCAATCACCACTTCTCGGGTTAGTGGTGTGCATGTGATCCAGCCGCTAAGGGTGAACACGCCCCAATGGTATCTTCCGGCACCTGGCTTGGGGTGGTTTCTGAACCTTTGACACCAAGAGCAGTTCTTTTTCCCTCTTAAAAATATACAATACCATTACTTTCATAGATTAAAATTAACTTTCTATCATCTAATGTTAACAAAATCTTCTATGTATAATAAGTTAAGTGTTCGCTCAGCCTAGTAACTTAAACATTTGGGGACTTTTCCTCCTAAAGACATAGGTGCCCACCATGAACGGATTTCTGGAAATTCAAACCCTTAAATGGTGAAAGAGGAGGTTGATAAAATAGAAATATCTAAAACCACTCGAGCTATAAACATGACATTTGACATGAGTGTTCTTTGTCAAAATCAAAGAGATATGTGTTCCATGAATTTTCAATAATCTCGTCCTAAGAGGGAAAACGGGGGTGGGGGGACTTTCTTGAAGGGTATACTTATTTCTGAAACAACTTGAGCTCTAAGTAAACGGGAAACTCGAGGAAAACGAAGAAAATCTTTTCCGACAGTTTTTTTTAAACAACTACCCAAACGGGTGAGCGTGGAGAGGATAGGTTTTTCAAGCTGAGCTATAGCTCTCATATCCGTAAAGCTAAATCCGTGAGTACATTATTCCTCTAAGATATAGTATGAACGAGGATTTGCTAGTAGAGGGGAAGTTACGGCAATGTGGTCGAGTGGTTGACCATAACGACGCTAGCATGTTGGTCCGAAACATGTAAATGCTCTTTGTGACGAAGGTGGATAAAGTAATCTTCCAGGGGCTGTGATTCAACATGCACAGCATCGTTGATATCACCATCGCTCGTGGAGGCCATCTTATGCAGTCGTAAATCCTACTGACGTGAATCATTAATAAAAAAAAATACTTGCGGGAAGTATCTTTGCTGTCATGGGTGTGAAGAATTGGACACATATCTTATATTAATATTCTCTTTAGAAACAGCTTGTTTCTTGCCTAGAAGGTGTAGTGACCAATCGGCTATAATAATTATCTAGGGTCGCTCCTTGTGACATTTAAATTTTATTTTAATATTTGGATTTTTGATTTGGACTTTGAATTACGGTATTTGACATAATTTGAATTCCTATTTGTATGTTTAATAGGTGAAAATGATGTTTAAGTCCTTGGAGGTAGATAGGAAAATGGTACCCTATAACATTGTCACCATTTTTGTGATTGGGCTTACATGTTTCATGTCCTGTCTTTCTAAATATATGAGGCGGAACTCATGGCGAAGAGGTGCGTGACCTCATAGTGTGGCATGTTGTCAACAATTGGAAGCAGTTACAGATACTGTCGCACAACAGGTATGGCAAAAACTATTCCAGTGTTGCTGAGTACTGCGCTTACATGTCTCAGCACGGTACTTATGGAACCCAACACCAAGTGTTACTATCTTTGCCTACTGCTTCATGTGATTCTTGATCCAACGTCCTTACCAGCACTGAAGAGAGTGAACGGTATCTTCCACCTCATATTCTAGTCTGCATGCAAGGCACTTAGCTTTCTGGAAGCACTTACATGCCACCTTACAGGAAGCGGCCTGGTCTGATTATTTATTCAAGCTAAGGAACCTCTTCACAGTGATGTTGGTGTTTTTTCAACTGTCCGATCCTCTGATTATTTATGAAAAGTACAAATACAGCCTTTCAGAAGACATAGTTCAACAGGCTGAGTGGGATTTGCAGGGAA
Organism: Timema bartmani; assembly: GCA_902151455.1. NCBI lineage: Eukaryota > Metazoa > Arthropoda > Insecta > Phasmatodea > Timematidae > Timema > Timema bartmani. The sequence continues at coordinate 274,530 of CABFWB010000381.1, read as the reverse complement.
GTGCTCAGCAGGTAATGGAGGAGGTATACAACAGATGCCCGGGAGCATCGAATCAGACATAGGAAACGTCTTTTTCATGGACGCTTCATGTAGCATGAGAAATAAGTCCCACATAAACCTGATCTTGGTAAAGGTGAGGAGTGACCACAGTATTGCCTTGACTGGTGTCTTATGGCATCTTTGATACGTTTTTGAAGGGGGCCAAGGAAGCTTATGCTACCTTCAAGCTTCTTCTCAACTTTATCCACATGGAAACCTCCTTGTGAAATATATCCGTACAAAGCAACATGGCAAAATGTTGGCGGGACTGTAAACTCACTGTGTGAGACAACAACACACCGGTATACAAGGGGGGAGGGGATTTGAGGTCCTCAGCAGATCATAAAAGATATCAAGGGCAGTTATAGTGTTATGAGGGGAGCCACCGTGCTGCTTGCTATGAGTTTCAGAAAACCCTGCCAGTGGTGCCGAGGAGAACTCAAGCTGAGCAGGGGAAGGTGTGCTTCCAGTGGTCTTACCCGTAGACCCACATTACGAAACTATCTCTCAGGAAGAACATGCAGATCCACTTGAAAGGTGATGTCACCCATGGAAAATTTCCTAATCTCCTACTTAAAGTAGGAGACGGTGATTTTCTATAGTCAGAGGGGAGGATTTACAGGCCTGGGCTTTTTGGTCTTGACTGTGCATAGCCTGGCATAGAGGATCCACTCCAACAGCTCTTGATTTAAATGTTATCGTGGTGACTCTTTCCACAGGCGGTACTCAAGAGGAGTCCGTTTTCATACCATGCATCACATTCGTTCCATCTGAGTACCCCTTTGAAGTTAAGAGGCTGCAGTATCACCTTAAAGTGCTTTGCGATTATCATTAATAATCCACAGGGACAATCATTGAGGGTGGCCGGGATTGACTTTAGGCCGGACTGCTTCTCTCATGGACAGTTCTATGCCACCAATTCCAGAGCTAGCACACACAACTCTGGTGATCTGAGGGGAGATCCACCAATGTGGTTTACAATAAGGTTTTCAAATTATTAAGAATGTGTGATTACAAATGTAATTATTAAAAGGGTGTTTCCACGTCCCCATACCTGTCTTTAGACAATTTTTTACTTTTAATATGTGAACACCTTCAATATTATGACATTTAAATAATCACGCAGAATTAAAATCCACATTTAGAGCACCTGATCTCGACAACAGAGTTAAATCTATGCTGCTATGCAAAACCGGGTACAAAAGCTAATATTTATATAATATTGTTACTTGCTAAGAATATTTATCTAGTCTGAACTGACCTAACAAAATAATAGTTTTAAATATGTACAACTCTCCTCTTATGTTGATGACGACGCATGAAAACGCTAATACACACAACTATTTATTATCTGGTGTCCAAAGATTTTTGAATAATAGTTTACTGCCTTGTACAATCAATATTGCTATAGCTTTATCAGTGTGTGTGTGAACTTATGGCCAAGCATGAGCTAAATTGCCCTACGATCAAGGCGTAATTGTGATATATTCCGACTCTCTCGGTAGTTACAGTGAGCTTGCAACAAAGACTCACGTACTAAACATCTTAAACGCAAATACACCCGAGGGATCTCTCAGCTCTTCAACATAACACAATATTATTGAACCACTGTAGTTCAAATATACTGAAGTTCGATATAATAACTGTTTTCTCGGCGGTGATTATTTGGTAACCATTCATTTACGGTCGGTCTGCATTCCCACACTATGACATTTTATCCATATTTCAGCTAAATTTGTGCCATTTATAAAATATATGCTAACTTCAGGTATTTTTCTGCAGTTCTTCGAATTGGTTACTAAATTGTGTATGTCGGTAGATCTGCAGTTATGACCTTCAGTCCTAAACTTTCAATTAAGTAAAACATTTTGTTAGAGACTACAGTTAAAAATGAGAAATTTTGCTGCTGAAAAGCCATATTTTATTACTGGCTTTATTGAGTTATAGTAAGTAACAGTTTTAATCATCCTGGGTGGTCTTGGGGTAAAGTTCTCGCCTCAGGACATGGTGTTCGTGGTTTAAACCCAGCCGGGGTTGATGGGTTTTTCGTGAGCGATAAAATACGTACCACATATTCCTTCGGAGAGGAAGTAAAGCCGTTGGATCCTATGTTGATTGTGGCATGTAAAATAACCCTGGAAAGTATGTGAGAATACCTTTCCCGGCAAGATTGTTAGGTTATTTCTCTTTCGTTCATAAGCATTCTTGTGTGCAGATATAATCAGTCGGTTCAGAAAGTGCACGTTAAATACCTCAAATAAATATAGAAATAAAATAAACAGTTTTAATTACAAAATAGTTTCTTATGTAATAAACTTACACATATTTTAAACAATAAATTATTGAATTAATATTTATTGTAATCAAAGTATTTTGAGTTTCAACATTAAAAATATTGAAATGAATTTTATCTCCACTAAATATTAAAGTGAATCAATTAGATTTCTGAAACATAAAACATATATTAAATAATGAAAAGGGTTGCTTAGAACTAGCTTGATAAATAATTTATTTATTTAAAAATTACTTTTCTTTAATACACTTGAGTTGTATAATCATTCACGTAACCTCAATTTATAATTAGGGTTAGCAAGCACAGCTTGCTTAGTACCACTAAGCCCTGAATCAGGAGATAAGACTACTACGCATGCGGGTAACCGGAGAAAAACCGATGTTGTACTTCGCTGCCCTTTTCAAATATTCGCAGTGGAAAAATATTAAGGTCTGGTTTCCTTTCACAAGTGTAGTTTCCCTTCCAGCGGTTATAGCACAACGCATTTTTATAAATCTCACTAGGTCCCCAGTTCCTTATCAACTCCCTCCCCCCCAAAAAAAGTAGTAGTTTAAAATAACGACCTAGGATACTTCGCCTCCTTCCCCAACATATGATGAGGGTTGAAACTTGTTGACTACCAAGTTCCTTACGAAAATGAAGGTGACGCTACTGTAACAACCACCTTTCTGGTGACGGTGTTGACTTCATGGAAAAACAGACAAATTTCCTAGTTTCCAACTTTTATATCACTCAAAAATAGTAAATGTTTTAATAAAAAGAAATCCATATAATCATATAAAATTTCTAATTTCATTTTACATTTATATAACTAAAATATTTGTTCTTATCTTTCGCAGAATTTTTGTTGCAAGTTTGAGGGGGATACATTTAAAAAAAAAATCCAACCGAACACTTGAACCTCTCTTGCCGATAGCAAGTTATAAGAGAGGGTGGTTTCTACGTTGGTTCAGCAACGTATCTACCGTGAAAATAATGATCGAAAAAAAATTAATGGAAGATGAAATATCACACAGGATTCTAAAATATACATCCACCAAAAAAGAAAATAAATGTAGTGAAACACTTTATAGATAGGACCCAAAGGCTAAGTGTGCTTGTAATATATATTTTATGCTTTTATTATATCATGCTTACATAGCTCTATTTCTCTATTTATTTTAAACATATTGATTTGCCATCAGTTTATCTTAATATTTAATAGTGATTTGTGATATCAAAGTATTTTTTCATACATTTCATTCATTATATCCTAACTTGCTATGAACATACAATAAATGTGCAGGAATAAAGAAGGTAATATTTAGGGCGGCAAACAAGAATGCCAATAACTGTGAGTGGATGCTTAGTGGTGCGTTAGTGTTGTCATACGCACACTCGCAGTACACTTTCTAGCCTATGAAGACGCAAGCAAACCAACGCCATTGAGGGTCCACTAAGTGGAATTCTTGCATACGGCCTTTGGAGTTATTGAAACCTATGCCACTCTACCGGGCATGTTAAAGTTATTCCTATTACCGCGCTTAGATAACATTTCTGCTGTTACAATGTCACGTTAATATTTCCGCTTGAGTCCATTCCTGAATAAATGTAAGTATTATTTTATTGCCAGAATCTTTTGCACAGATCACAAATACATCACAGAGGTACGAAACATGAACCATAAGAAGACGATAATTAGGGGTCTAATTAAAATTGCACCATATAAAAATTAAAGCAAAGTCTTTATCGGTAACAGCTTTACCCATGCCGAGCTTGATGGATTTACGACAAAAAAAGTCAGACACTCTCATGGATAATACAATATGAATTACACAAAAACGATCAACGCCAACCTGATATACACAATATTGACTACTCCACATGACTGTCTAACACAATAGTGATCAATTCCAACCAGATCTACGCCACATGACTGATTAACACAATAGTGATCAACGCATGAATGACTACGCTACATGACTAACACAATAGTGATCAACGCCAACCAGATCTACAGAACCCCGACTAGGTCACATGACTAACTAACACAATAGTGATCAATGCATGAGTGACTACGCTACATGGATAACACAATAGTGATCAATGCATGAGTGACTACGCTACATGACTAACACAATAGTGATCAACGCATGAATGACTACGCTACATGACTAACACAATAGTGATCAACGCATGAGTGACTACGCTACATGACTAAAACAAGAATAATCAACACTAATCTTATCCACACAGGACCGAATACCACGATCAAGAAAAGAACCTCTGACGCTCTACACCCGAGAAGTCAGTGTGACGTGGAGTGCCGCCTAACAGCACTTGCCATGAACACCACCCATTGTCTTGGCTTTCACGGCACAAAACACGATTGTGTAGTGAGAGAGTGGTAATAAATTTAGGCAAAAATATCACCTCCCAAGACACAAGACTGGGATTATCACCCCAGCCGCTTTGACCCCAGAAAACTGTAGTACACGTGACTGATGTCTTTGTAAGTGGTAGCACCTATGCGGTTACGTATTTATTAACTAAGAAAACTATTTAGTTAGACGTATAAAATAAATACTCTTTAAAAGTGACTTTGTTTCGATTTTCCTTGAATCGTTATTTTTTCAACTATTCAGTCCGAAGCTGTGCGAAATGATTCTGTACTGGTATTCACGTTGTATAAAGCGCCAATCTCGAAAGACGCTTGAATGTCGATGATGGCGAGGTCAAGGTTCATATATTAGTTGCGCATGCTCTATGTTGTTTTCCACATTAAACTTATCCCTATTTTGTTAAGCACCGCGTATCACTACTCGTTCGGGTTATACGTTTGTGAACTAATTAAGCTAATGGGTTAGGAATTACGAAGATTTAATTCGAAGGAAGTGTATTTGTATTTACGTGGAGAGAGAATGAATAATTAATTAGGAAAACACACTCTAAATAAACCTGACCTGGATTTGAAGCCCGAATTCCCTGTCATCGGCAATCCAGTTTATTGCGAGAGTGACGCCTTGGACCAGTATTTTTCAAACTGTGTTCTGCGGATCCCTTGGGTTTCGCCATAGCTATTTCAGGCTACGTGAGGCAATTTTCGAATATTCTTTATTTGTTTATCACAATTTAAAATAAGATCAGTAATTAGGATAT
>CABFWB010000381.1:208989-256929 GCA_902151455.1 Timema bartmani | reverse complement strand
CCCCCACCACCACCCCTCAATATTTATAATAATGAATATAATATTAATAATTGACCGTTAAAAAAATCATAAGTTCATCAATAATTGACCGTTAAAACCTTCTGAAAAGCTCATGAATAATTGAACTTCTGAGAATAATTCATAGTTATGTTTGTTTTTCGATACAGCTGATAGTTGTGGGCGAAATGCCAAAAATGAAAAGAGGTTTTATTTTGTATGTTGTCTTGACAAACACTGAATTTGTAATATTTGTGTTACTCACTAATTGGAGTTTATTGTGAATTTGTAATTGTGATGATCACATAGTATTTGTTTTATTATCGAAATCAATTATGCCACCCAAACGAAAAGTCAACGTTCGGGCAGGACAACGTCTGTCGGGTCCAATAGTATCTCTATAAGGAAAACCTCTTTTCACCTTATTGTGTAATATTGTATTATATTTGGAAGACGGTACAGGAAAGGTGGATTGAATCATAAAAGGAACGAGTAAAAATATGGCTTTACAATCAAAGGAAGAACAATGTTCACACCTTATATTTCTGCTATTTGACAATGAAGTGATGGATGATTTTTAAGGAAAATCAATCGTTTCCGCCCAATTCCCCGACCTAGGTTTCATTCTATCGGAGCTCATCAATACAGTGCAATTTTATTAAATAATGAATTACTAATTTATAAAACATGCGAGTCTCAGAAATGACATTAAAGATAGTCTATTCCCTTACGAAAATAGGGAAATAGAGTACCTCATAGATTTTTTAAGACGATTAGCGTTATTTATAGATTGTTTAAAACTATTATGTTTATATTATTTAAAAATTATGTTTTTACTTTTTCGTTTTCAATAAGTAAATTATTTTATATTGCTGATATTTAAATATATAACTGGTAGTTTAAGATATATTTTTCCTATATTAATAATAATTATATATAATTAAAGTTTGATTAAATACAACCAAGTAAATAATTAACTATACAATATTATTATGTTAATCATTACTATCTTTGTCTTCTTCATTTTCTACATTTTCTGTGTTATCTTCTTCTTCACCTTTTCTCTCCTCCCTCACTTCATCTGCTTCCTCCAGTTCCTCGGGTATAACTGGACTTTTATCCAATCGTTTTAGTTTCGGCAAGTAAACCAAAACCTCAACCCTGTATTCTTCTTCCGCATCTTCCATAAACGGATTGTCAAGGACCACCAAAGTTTCCAAATTTACAAGACATGACAACTTTTTGATCTCGCGTAAGTTGTCCAATTTGCACTGCCGTATATTGAGGTACTTCATCGATTTCATCGCGGAACCGAAGCCGTCCAACTTGGACAAAGGATTTTGTCTCAAATGAAGAACTCGCAGGTTGACCAAACCTTCCAAGTCTTCTAGTTTGTCTATCGAGTTCTCCGCCAAATAGAGGCTGTCCAAGGTAGACAGACGTATCCCTGACGTAGAACTCAAACCATTTCCTCGGAGTTCAAGGACTTTCAACTGAGGAAGATCCAAAGGATCTAAACCAGATATTTCTTTTATTTTGTTGTAGTTTAATTCTAAACATTCCAATAAGGGGTGGCTTGCACCTACTGTTGAGGTAATTTGATTTCGGTTAAGGGTCAGCACCTATAACAGTTTAAAATAAATGTATAGACTATTAGCTAAACATTTTCAGAATATTAATGTTATATAACAAATTTAAAGGTATTTTTAATCCCATCACGTCTTGCTACACGTTCGGGATGTATGAATATGTATTTATTTACGCTAATGTAGTAGGAGGAGAAGGGTATAATTTAGTGAAAATATACCCTTATTTTCATGTATAAAAATATGAAAATCATCATCAGAACACCCAGCTGATATTTGAACTCAGACCTCCTCATAACTGGCTAACAAATCTATTTGGACTTTATTTTAAGCCATGATCCCATCAGCGGGGGGAGCTACTAATAATAACGATATTACATTTTTTTGACTAACTCTTTATATTTTATATATCTACCAATTATTATATTGTAGACCTATATAATATATATTGTAAATTTTAAAATGATTCTTGGGAATATTTATGACTAACACTGACCTGTAAGAAGTCCATTTTATGTAGATAAAGAGAGGTGAGCTCATTACGGTCAATGTGTATGATGAGCAGCATTTCCATGCTGGCAAGCACCTAATCAAACAAATTTTATTCCCTTGATATAAATATTGTTTTTTTTGTATGCGTTTTCTTACGTTTATACAGCATACATAAGCTATTATTATACCTTGTAAATATTATATAGGTCATACATGTATGTAATACACGAGGTATATTTTTATTCCACGTTATACCATATTATATAATATAATACATGGGGTATACCTTGACTTTTATATATAAGTAAAAATAACGTAAAATATAGAGAAAAGAGATCAACATTTAATTAATACTAATTTCATATCATATGCCGTAAATAAACAAAAAATAATGGGGTTGAAAAAACAATTTAACTTTTTATCTTGAGTGGATATATTAATTTTAAGAGACAACCCTTTTCTTTGTATCATTACATTTTCAATAATTATTTTGCGGAAAACCTCCAAAATAGAGTTTCATTGAAATGTGTAAGGAAATATTTGATATCTTTCAAGCTAAGAGACAACTTTAAAGCCTACATAAAACTTTACATCGCCAGTTGATTCCAAACACTGTGGGATGCAGGATAACAAGAAAACAGACTTCTTAGCATAAAAAAGGCAAAACCATTCTACATAAAAGCCTCAAAGAAATATCATTCCCGACTGCAATACTTATCTTGAAAGCTGTACAAGCAAGAGAATAATAAAAAGTTAAAAAAAGTGGGTAAAAATAAAAGATGGGGCATTATCATCAAACAAACGACACTGATTCCAGAAAGCCCAAGGATAACTGCTGTCACTGTTTTCCTGTTATATAGGCCAAGATTTCTTGACTTCCCTCCTCCACAGACTTAGACTTAAACTGTATTCATATCATCCCTGTGTGTTTTTTTAGCGAATATGATTGGTTTTATACAATGAATAAAAATCATCTATTCAACTATAACGCTTTAAAGGGCAATTATTTAATCTATAACTATTTATATTCAAGAAGGCGATTGGAAAAACTCGAGTATGCTGGCTATTTAAAAGCAATCGACCAAATTATCATGTAAAACTTATAAAATTGATAGATTGTTTTAAATACCGTAATTCTATTATTAGTTTCCACACCTGAATATCAGAATTGGTCAATCTGTTCCCAGAAACGTTCACAAATAGAACATTCTTGAAAAACGGGATTACTTTGATATCAGTCAATTCCATATCAGAAATGTTAAGCATGAGATAAGCGTATTCCATTCCTGAAGCTGTTTTCCCAAGGATACTTAGTTTTCCCTTGGCTTCCTCTAGGGTTAAAATATTTTCCAAATTTGGTTCAGGGGTTGTATCTTCTTTTGAGATTTTGGATAGTTCGTCCTCGCCATACACTTCTTCGCTGTGATCATCTTTCTTTTCTGAAAAATAAAACGTTTTTTGTTTAGGCCTATCTGAGTTAAAAATTTAAGGATATTTAATTTAAAGATATACTCTCTAATCAATTAAATATGGTTATGATTATATAAACAATTTGTTTTATAAAGTTAAAATTTTTTTAAACTTTAACTTATTTTGCAATTTTAAGTTTCCATTTTACTCAAAACCAACTTTTGTACCTTGTTGAAAATGCGTCTAACCTTAAACATAATTTTTTCATTTTATAAAATATTTTAACTCTCAATTTGTGACTACCTTTTTTATCTTCGTCATCTTCACTTTCATCTTGATTTGCATCTTCATTGATATCTTCATCTTCTTCTGGAAATTCATCACTCAATTCGTCATCAGTTTCGCTGTCTTGATTGGACATTATATTAATTAAATTGAGTTTATGAAATTTTAATAGTGCGTTACAATGGTGCTATTGCAAGCTTGCGTAATATTCAATAACTAATCACAATTTTAAAAGTAACCTAGTTCTCAACAATGATCGATTACTATTCAATTTTATTTTAGTTATTTTAAGGCTTTACAATAATCAGTCATTTGTTTTCAATTATACCAACATAACAATCCAATAACCCATTGTAAAAACAATGCTACCAAAAGAGCTTTTTGCAATAGTTTTTGAAATAGGTTTAGTGATTATTTTATGAACAATTATGTTTATAAAATTAATAACTATGTTATATAACTATGCATAATCCCCTTTTAAACATATTGTTTCTAAAGTAGGTTTCAAGGTTACAGAGCTAAAATCTATTTCCACCCTGCAAAATGAACAGTTGAAACGCTATTTTCCTCATAAATGAATCAAGGTTCATCTGTTTAGGAAGGACACACAATGCATGTGTGAGATCATGAAGATGCTGGCAGTAAATGAACCATTCAAACAAATTAGTTAACTAAATTCTGTATTGAGGCAAAAATCCCTTAAACCACAAATATTGGGAGGACGACGATAACGACACGTGTTTTACCCCAGTCCCACAACTGTCTCTCCAGACACATCCATGGTTGAAGATTTGTTGAAGCCATAGGATAAACATTAAGAAAGTATAATGACTCAATATTCAAAAGGTATACTTTAATAAGAATTATAGGAGTGTAACTAAAATGTGAGATTGAAAATAAGGTTTAAAAATTGTAGATTTAATAAATCTTAATTCGTTTCTCAAAGTAAGTTTCTGGATGCAAAAGCAAAGGCAATTTGATATTGAATTAATGAACTAATCAATTTGATATATTTAGTTCATTTGTGGATATTGAATCCCCTTAGAATCAACCACTTTTCCTACTAATATGGCTTATACTAGTCTAACTAAATTAACAAAGACGTATTAATTGAAAGCTTTCACGTCGGTCGCATGATTTCGATATAATAATTTTTATTGGCTCTTTGAAAACCCAAACACAAGTCTAAAGTCCGAGGTAAAGTCAAATAATTGTTTATTATCTAATACAAACCTCCACCAGAATAACCCACCCAACTGTTGTTTGAACAAAGATGTCAAAGTGGTCTAAGTCGCAAGTTCTGCTGTGGAAAACTTAGGCCTACATTTGAATATTTAGTCAACAAACTGCTCGATTGTACTCTATGATGCCCTTAAATATGTACAATATATATATTCACATCAATGGTTAAGGCTTATAAGGCAGTGGTTCCCAAAACTTTTAGACAACTTAATATATAGGTATAAAACAAACGGAAAGTATTACATGATCTGGCTTCGCCTTTAGGATAGATCCTTTATTCAGATTTGAAAAAAATTGCCAATAATATTTAATAAGAATATTCTAGAACTGCCTCACTGAGTTTGGATAGCTATGGCGGGGCCCAAGTAGGCCTACTTCGTGGAGCCAAATTTGAAAAATGCTGCTATAAGGCGTCAGACTCGCAATAGTTCAAATCTAAGACCACGTGAAAATTTGTGCACATAGGTATTTAAAAAAAAATGTGTTCCAGTCTTGCTATCTGTCAGTGCTATCCATTGAATTATACTAATTGACTATAGGTGAGGAATAGGGCCCTTTTGAACAAATTAACACGCATTTGCGTGGGAATCATTTAGGAAAATCACTTAATACACCCGGATAAGATAATAGCTCCAACCTTACTATAGACAATATATCCTCGTGGAACACTGGTACGAATTTCAAACATACATTTTTAGATTATCACAAGCTTAAAGAAAATTTTAATACAAAGAGTATTAGATTCTAAAGTATATTTTTAATGAGATTTTTTGTTTCCACAATTTTAATATTTGTCCAGGATATTAAAAATTAGCCACACTATTGGATTAGGGCTTGTAAGGATATAAGTAAGAGAAGATTTACCTTTATTGGCACGAAGCTAAACTGGCAAGACTTTCAAGACATATTTATTTTTAGCACCGGTTCTTACTATATGTTCAGGTTATACGCCTAGGTACTAATTACGCCAGTGGGTTAAGGATGAATAAGGTTAAATTCGGTTGAAGTGTGCCAGTATTTGAGTGGAAAACCATTTAGGGAAAACCACCCTCAATACACCCAACCGGGATTCGAATAACAATTTTCTTGTCATTGACATTCTAGTTTATCACTAGAGTGATGCCTTACACCACCACCACCGAAGTTGTTATTTAGGAAATAAACATAGTACACCCAAATGGGATTCAACACCTGGCCTCTCCTTTACTGGTAAACTAATCTAAACAAGTTTGACTTTTAGTCCACGTTCCTATCTATATAGTTTTTAATGATTTGCGTAAATTTTAAAAATTTGTTTTTTAAATATCTCTATATGTATATGAATTATTATTTTAAAAACGTATTGATTAATTATAATTTAGCTCTGGAAGATAATGAAACTTCATGATTAGTTTGGTTTATAGTTAAAATCTGATAACGTATTGTTATTTTGAAATTCTCAGTACTACATTATATATTTAATGCATAGTAAAATAGGGAGATAAGTATTTTATAATTGGTAGAGATTTTGTTTACTTCACGCCGATCTTTGGCTACTAGATTAAAAACACATCAGTTATTTTCAAAGTAGTTCTTTTTACCGAGTTGTTCATCATAAGGACATAAGGGCTTAAGGACGCAAATATTAGAAAAACCGTCCATCTACACTATAATAAACTGTTCAAAGAATATGTTTGAAAATCATTAAAAAAATATAAATTGTTGCACTTAAAATATTAATTGTTTACTCTACACCAATTTTATCCAAGGCAATAATATTAATATATTCCAGTTTGAAGTCAATAAATGGACTAATGCTATTTTAAACACTAAAACCAATAATGGATCCCATAAACATGTTATTTGTATTTTCCCATTACTAATGTCTTTTTACCTACCACCCAAACACGACCTAAGCTTTATTATAGTGAACCTACAAGCTTATTGAACCCTGAGATAAGGTGACCAGATAAACAAATGCATTTGTAAAAGGATTTTTTTCTGGGAAAATAATGTGAGGTCAGACTATATCTTTGCAAGAGAAACTATTGTATATATTAACACCCTATCTACAATGGAGGTTTATATATATATACTTATTATTTACAAATGCTTTACATGGGAGACTCATGTATGGAGGCGTACATCAAATAATGCAAATATTGTTTACTTTTAGTTCTTGTGGATGACAGGGAAAGGATGTATTTTTATAGTGCAGTAATTAATACAAGTGATAGACATTAGAATGTGAAATGGGAAAGAAATAAGGTGTAATGAGATGGACTGGATAGAACTAGCTTAAGACAGGAATAGGTGGTGTACTTTATAAGTGTGGCAATGAACTGTCAAGTACCTAATGCCATATATTAAAGAGATACGATATTTTTTTGTCAATTTGGATGAAACTTAAATAGTTAAAAAATGAAATTAAAATGGATAGTAAAGAGTAATCATGAACTAATTAACTTACGATGCTTCTCCGACATTTTGTTGCATTGTCTTCCAAGAAGTTTATGGGTACAATTTCTTCTAATTTTATATCCTTCTTCCATTTAAATTCAAATCGTGTATTGAACACTTATGATAAAAATATCCATTCATCCATTTACTTTATTACTGTCAGAAACGATACGTAGTTAAAAATTCGATTGTTTTTAATATACGAATTTTCTGTAAATATTAGATTATTATTTACTGAAAATGTCTTATTTTTATATGTAAAGCATTAATTACAGAGATAACAGAATCAATATATCGAGTTTTCTAATGACAACAATGTATCAATTCATCATTAATGACCTAAAACCTGCTCTGTTGATTAATGTAATTGGTTTGCAAACAAAATATAAAATTAAAATTATTTTGGCAACTAGCCAATTTTAAAAATAGTTGTTTAAAGTAAGACTTACCAGAACATAACTTACTAGATTGTAATATTATTTGATGGTTATTGAAGGCTAGGAAATTTGGGCTTACCTGAAAAGAAAGAAATATAGCATTAGTATAAATTAGGCATAAAATTATAAAATTATTTTTAGATCATCTTCAATCTCTAAATCTTACTGTTGTGAATAATATGTTAGTTTACTTATATTTTGTTAGGCATTTAAGGAATATTTATTGTATTTATTTTATTAATTTCTGGAGAAGTTAAAATTAAAATAATTAAAAATGTACATTAAAAAGATATAGAATACCCCTAAATAAATAAATTAAGAAATTAATTTGTTTTAAGATCTAAAACATAGTGTTTCCAATTAAATGTATTTTTGAATAGTAATAAGCTAAGATTAATTGAATACTAATTTTAATTCAATATATATGTTTATTAATATAGAATTAAAATTTGTATTTTTAAGGAGCCTACAGTAACATTAAAATATAGATTGTACATATACAATTAAACTCAAACTATACATGAATACCCTCTCCCAACCAAACACACATAAATATTTATGAATCGGGAGTGCTACACTTTTTTTCTGTATTAGTTATACTAATCAAATTGGGAGTTGAACTTTTTAAAGCTTTAAACTCTTTGTGCTAATCAAACATTTAAATTAATTTTTCAAAATAAATTTAATCTTCAAATTGAATTTAGAGATAGATTCTGAAATATAACATACCATTAAATAGTTAAATTATAGGCTACACATATAATTCTATTGATTTTGATTCGTCCAAGCTTTTGTAAATCAATTACTCTAATAAGATAGATAATTATTATTGCTTGAGAGTGTTTACGAATATCCACCGTCCAAATTGATTGATTGAAAGTTGTTGCTTTCAAACTTCCAGACTGCTTATTGTTTAAGAGTAATGAGCTGCATATTTGTAAGTTATTGAGGCAGTCAGAATCTGAAAAGGTAATTTTATATTTAATAAGAATGAATTAATCTTTTAAATTAATTAACTATGTAAAACACTCAAGTATACAGGATATATTCTTCCAATTGTAATAGATTTTTAAAAATCAACAGTTAAGAAACTTTACATAGAATTACAATTAAAATAAATGTGTATTAAAATTTTCATTTAAAAAATTTTAATTTTATAAACACAAATATTACAGTTTTATTTAAAAATAAGATTCTGTTTTTAAGTATATAATTATAATATATCATAAAACTAAACACAACATTTATTCATTTAAAATATAATTTTTTGAAAATAGTTTTGAAATATATTTTAGATATATTTATTTAATGAACTGGTATATGAAAAATATACACATTTTCAAGTTTTAAACTAAATAGATTTATTTATCAAGTTAGTATATTTAATACGGTTTGTTGACGAATGGATGATCCTCTTATATAAGTTCTCCAAGCCATAAGGCTTTAAAATTAATTTATTTTTAGGTGGAATGGAAGGGAATGCTAATAATTAATTTAAATAAATTTTAATTTTCATAACAAACATTTTGGGTGAAAATAAATAAAATATTGATCTAACGCTAAGCTAATATTAAAAAATAAGGCAGTCTTAACCGATATTTAATATTTGTAATGGCCATCGTGGTAAATGAAAATTACTTTTCTATAAGTTTAAAAAGATTTCGGTTAAAATACAGCTATGCTCACCGTACATTTCCAAGAAAGGTTAAGATTACAATCTGTATACAATTAAATTAAACATGTTTATAGAAGAAATATTGTATTTATTTTGGCCAACATTAATTTTTTATTGAGAAATTGTTTAAATATAGAACTTAACTCATATTCCCTTTCATCACGCCTTAAGGCGTATGCTTAAGTGAAAAATCATCAATCGCTGTCAGGCGTGTCACACGGCTGTTGTTTAATGCAACTATTTATCTATCTTGTTTAGTCCTATGCTCCCGTTCATCCTTTATCTACAACCTCCCTTTGACAAGTCAGTAATAAAGAGCGGGAATAAAATTTTTAAACTTCTTATTTCAAGGTAAAGAGGAAAGTTCGCAGCTAGTTTTCGAATATCTAAAAAATTTTCTATGTCTAGCCTATCGAAACATATTTGATTTTTTAGATAAAAACTAACTCCAGGGCCCTTTTTCATCAAGCTTAGTTTTACAGATACATAAATATGCTCGAAAATTCGTTGAAAATGAGATAATGCCACATTTTCATACATTCATTTTATTAATATAACTCAAAATACAGTGTAGTTAAGGAAAAATACCCCTGTTGGAATCGTTCAACTTCATTTTGGCTTGAGCTATATGTTTAGATAACGCATCTTAGAATAAATATTGCATTAGGGTCAAACACGGTGGTTTTAGGTTAAGGTGCTCACATCAGGAACAGATGTTCGTGTGTTAAAGCCCAGCCGGAGTCGAAGGATTTTTCTTGAGCGATAAAAATCCATAGGACAACTTTATTCGGAGGGGAAGTAAAGCCGTCGGTAACATGTCGATTGTGGCATGAAAAAGATCCCTGAAAGCTACGTGAAAATACCTATTCCAGAAAAATTGGTAGTCCCTTTTGCTCTCGCTCATAGAAATTCTCGTGTGCTGATATAATCAATCGGATCTGAAAATACACATTAAATAACTTAGATAAATTTAAAAAATAAAAAGTATTGCGTTGGAGATGAACGCCTGTGCGGCAATTTATCACTCACCAGGTCCCCTAAGATGAAACTACTACTTCTTCCAATATCCATTTGTGATCTAATATACACTTAGCCTGTATTAGGTCTTTTGTTAAAATGAAATTGTGAAGCCATCAATTATGACTGTTTGAAGTTGTATCCATAGCCATATTTTCATGTTTTAGACTAGTGTCCGCATTAATCAGGCTTTAATGATTAGATAGTGGTATATTATAATTCTAGTTTTATCAATGTGATTAGCATCATATTTATTTTTATCAATATAGTTCATTGTTTTTAATTTATTCAAGCTTTTATATGTGTCCGGTTGTAGTTTACTGCATTTCTTTGAGTGCTTAATTAAAAATAACCTTCAATAATATCACTTTGCTACAGTAGAGGCTGATACTTCTTAGGCGTTAGACTCCCATTAAACTTGGTCACTGTTGTAAAAAATAAATGGTACGAAACTCCACACGAACTTTCTCACTCTATTATTTAAAAAATGGAGATATTTACTCAAAATTTATAGTATATTATACACTAGCGAACCCGAGAAAAAATTGCGCTATACATACGTAAAACATTTTTTGAATCGTGGTTTTAAATTTCATAATTTTATTTTTAAAGAATTAACGTCTTCATTTTATATTTGGACTATTAAAAAATATTGATATTGTGTCCCCAAAGGTTAACACTTTGTATTAAAATTTTGAATTCCAGTTAAAATTTTCATCATTTTACTAGGGGATGCACATTATTATTAGCACCGCGTCTTACTACCCGTTCGGGTTATACGCACGGGATGCACATCTTAAAGTAATTGCATTGTTATTAAATTCCTAATTTATAAATTTTGTCTAATAAAATAAGTAAATATTGACTATTAAAGCTAAAATAATAAAGATAGATCATTGTTGTACAAATATTTCCCCCAAGAGGTTGAAAGAAAAAGAACATACACTTTTTGAGAGACTTGCTCTTTTCTTTTTCTATGGCATTAGAGAATTATTGCGCTAAAACTTAAGTAGTATCTCTTTACAACTAAAGCTCACAAAATTGTATTAATATATTTTCCAATATCTCAGAAATGGTTGGCTTTATAAAAATATATTTCATATAAAAATTTTTGTTTTTAATATTACTACCATTTATATAGTATCTCATATAGTTGCGACGATACGGAAATTGCCACTTCTGTAAAGTACCCTATAGTTCATTATCATGAGAAAATGAAAATTGTCAGTTTATTTATAATAGTAATCAAAGCTTAGATACGAATTTAAATCAAAATCTATTTTTAAATAAAATGTTGGAGTCAAAAAGACACACAGACAAACGGCATTGCAAATACCACTTTTTAGGGTTTGGGGGGTCATGAGGCGTCGACATCCATCAACGTTTCAGTTTTTTTTTAAACTGTTGCAATACTTTACCGTTAGTGTTCGAAAAGTTAAAAAAAAAATATATATATATTTTCGTATAGCTTGAAAATTATTGGTTTAGTAAAAATATGTTTCGAATAAAATATATTTGTATTATAAATATATCTACATATTTGCTATGATAAGTAATTCCATACCTCAAATGGTTTCGGAATTATGATACAAAATGGGAATTTATGCATCAGACCGGAGCCCTTAAATTCATGTTGCTGAAATATTGAGGGTAGCCATTTTGTTTGTAATATTCATAAATATTTCAAAATGAAATTTAATCAAAATCGTTTGATCCAATTTTGAGAAAATAGACTTTTTCTCTTTTAGCCCTTCGGTAAACTACCCTTAATTTTAGGGTAGTCCAATTCCAAAACCCCCTTGGGGCAACCCTTTGAAAACCCTAGATACCAAGGTTTAGCCCGACCGGTAAAATAATTTGGGCTTTAGTCGGAGGAACAGACAGACAGACAAACGGAAATTCAAAAACCACGTTTTCGGATTCAGGTCATGAAACGCCGAGATTCATCAAAATCTCAAGTTCGATTTTTTCGACGATCACAATACTTTCTCTACTTGTAAGATAGCGATAAAGTAAAAAGGAGAGGAAATCCCAGTCAAGTTTAATGAGGTTTGTTTTCTTAAATGAATCAAAATCTTCCTCAAAGAAAATGCGAATATAATTTTCTCTAGCTTGGTAGTGTAAAGTATGCTGATAGCACGTTCTGGACCTAAGATATGATTAACAACGTTGCCTATATCGCGAACCATGTTGCATCATAGCTTAACGCACCTAAGCAGTCCAAACACTATCTCCCTTTGACAACTATGTACGAAATGGAAAAAGAGGAAAGAAAATGAGCAGTTCACCCTACGAGGGCCCTTGTTTATTTACAGTTTACAGAGTCACTTTACTATTTGCTTCTTGAAAACATTGATTTCTTTTCAAAATTACCTCTTCTTTTTTTCTCTTCTCGATAGACATATACTACCACGGACTTTTTTTTAATATACACCCTACGCAGGAAGACTCATACAGGCCATCTTCGTGATCAAGTCAAAGAACCCGATTTTTAGATGATTTAAAAAAAAACATTTAAAAACAAACTAATTTATGATAAAAATAATAGTTATTTGACTTTTTAAAATTACTTAAGAATATGTGGTTTTCATTTCAACATAATTTTTTTAAATCACCGAATAGTACGTAAGTTCATTAACATTGGAAATCCTATCTTAACCTGCTGTGACGTCATGGGTAGGCAAAGTCCTTAATAAAATAATACAATAATTGTACAATAATAGTTGCTGCCCTCTTTATAAAAACAAATTCCCTGTGTTTTTCATATGCTTATGCAATTCGCTATTTTTCAAACACTTTAGTGAATGGTAGGCTACTTCGAAAACTCCTTGGCGTGAAAACTTTGACTTGTGCCCGCAATCGAGCTTTACCGACCGAGCGGCCGCCGCCGTTAGCGATGATAGGGCCAAAATTTGCGGATATAGGGTGTCATGTGGCCAGCACAAATGAACTCTCCAGCTGATAATCTCAGTTTTCCAGACCAGAACTGCTACTTATTTATTTAAATAGCTAAAAATTTATTTTTCATTAAATTTACTATTGTATACTGAATGATTTGACCTTGATGGGGAAATTTATGCAATTTTTACGCAACCTAATATTTGTAGTAGAAAAACAAATTGGGGCTTAGGAGTATAAGATTTGTATTCGGATCAACGTGCTTATTCCTTTACTTCGATTTTTATTCGAAACAAAATCCTCCTGTTTAAAACTTGTAGCTTAATTTTATCGATTTCACAAATATTCTAGTATTTTATTTTAGCTTTGTGGTGAAAATCTCTGTTTTTTCCCGGCGGCTTCCTGTTTTATAGGTGCGTTGCAGCCCTGATTGTCTTTTGCACAAGCTTTTGTTATTCCATTAGTCAACTCTTGTCATTACTATCTTTATTAAACCTAGTTATTTCTTTGATGTCTTTTTATAATTATTAAAATATATTTTTTTAGTAAATATTTGTGTAATTTGGTCTAGATACAAACATTTTAGTTCATTACCGTTGCTAATGATCTAAAAAACATGAAAAGAACCAAACCCTTTGTTTTTCCTGAACATTTTTTTTCTATTGATCTCAAACTAGAATGAAAATAATGAGGGTGTAAATCTAAATGTTCATGAGACAAATATGCAGCTCGAAGCCAAACCTTTTGGTTCGATTTATCCCCTTCAAACCACCCAATCCCCTTTTGTGCATGCCAATTTATTCCGATAACATTAGTAGAAAGTGCTGCAATTAGATAAACCACGGAACAACACGTGTTCCGTGAATCCAACAGAACGAGTAATTGCACATACTTGTTTGGTTGGTTTTAATTAAAAAAAATAGTCTTGTGCTCCTTTCATTCACGAGAGAAAAACTATTTATAAAACATTGTTTTACAAATTATAAAGCAAACCACACACGAAACAATCACCTATAAATTGGTTCGAGTTAGAATGTATATATACGGGTTAGGCAATCAAACGGCAAGATTCCAGGAAGGTCTGGCAGGTGTGGTGGGGGGTTGTCAGAGTGGGGGACTCAACTTTGGGTGTCTAGATTTGAAGGAGCAAATTCGGCAAGAGGTCAACAACATTCCGTTGGAAATGCTACGCAACGTCATGGGTAGCTTCACTCTCGGCCTCCGACAATGTGTGCAAAACCAAAGACGTCATCTCACTGACGCCATCTTCATAAAATAAACATTTTCCAGGTACACTAGTAATTTCCGCTCATGTATATTACATTTATGTAAAAAAATTCAATAAATATTTATTGTTTTCATTTTTTGCTATTTTTTTAAATCTTACCGTTTGACTGCCTCACACTGATATAAATATATTTATATTATAGACCAACAGTTGATTAATATCGATCTTGGTGGGTTTGAGATGAAGTTTTCGTCTCAGGACCCGATGGTAGTGAGTTCAAACCCAGTCGTGGTCGAAAGATTTTTCTTGAGCGATACAAATTCATAACACAACTTCCTCTGTAGGGGAAGTATAGCCTTCGGTCCCATATCGAGTGTGGCATGTAAAATATCCCTAGAGGGTTTGTGAAAATCCCTTTCTGGCAAAATTGGTAAGGCATTTTGCGCTCGCTCATAGAAATTCAGTGTGGAAGGAAGTGACAATCACAACAATTCCTGAATCCCCCTCTAGTGCATGGTACTTCTACCAGATGATTCTAGCCGGAAGGCTGACAATCACAACAATTCCTGAATCCCCCTCTAGTGCATGGTACTTCTACCAGATGATTCTAGCCGGAAGGCTGACAATCACAACAATTCCTGAATCCCCCTCTAGTGCATGGTACTTCTCCCAGATGATTCTAGCCGGAAGGCTGACAATCACAACAATTCCTGAATCCCCCTCCAGTGCATGGTACTTCTCCCAGATGATTCTAGCCGGAAGGCTGAGTGCAAGACCAGATCCTGACGGATAGAAATCGCAGCTAATAAATATGTATTTGATATGTTATTAATGGAACCATTAAATCACAAAGGGTAATATTTTATTAATCAATAAAACTAATTTTTTTAGATTAAAAAGTTGCTTAAGCTTTTTACACACCTTGGACTTTAATAGGAGAGTCTTACATTTACAAGAACTAGACTTGTGGTTCCATATTCCATCTCAAACTAGGGTAATGGAAATAACGGATGAAACGTTTTCACTTTAAAACTTCAAGAGCGTAACTTAAGGGGTGCGGTGGAAGGGGAAGCGAGAAAAGGCCAGTGATTTTACAGTTTTTAGAGCAAAATATTTCTTTGTCAAAAATAAATACAATATTGCTACAATAGCAACGTTTATTATAATTTTCTTTACATGGGGATATCAACAGTTCTTGAATACTTGTCAAGGATGTCCTGGAATTTAATGACAACTTTTTTTTGTTCATTTAAAAAGTTTCTCGTCTCTCACTTTTCTTATGTCAGATATTTAACAACTGTTATGTCACTTTTCTTATGTCAGATATTTAACAACTGTTATCACCGTATTAAGAAAATTAAACAAAACGTTGTTATTGGAGATATTGACACTTTCTCGCTTCCCCTACATCCCCCTCTCAACTCGGTGAAGGTTTTTATTGATTAAATAAATTCATTTTCTGGAGTATATAGTAAATAAATAATTCTTTATTGAATGCTTAATGTCACCAAAAACAACTGTGCGACGATATATATTTTTCTTGACATACGTATTTTGACTTGTTATTGTCACAAACCAGTGTTAACATTTTAATTTGACATTCGTTTAGTAACAAATTATGCTGCCACTTCATGTACACGTCAAGTTATATTGAACTTCAACGTAGTTTACGAACTTAATATAGTTTATGACTCGCATCGGTGGTCGGATGTTCTAAGACACCACTCCAGTAAAAACCTACTGGAGAGCCGATAACGAGGAGATTAATATTCGAATCCCAGTTGAGTGTACTGAAAGTGGATTTACCTAAATTATTTTCCACACAGCTGTGAAAGCGTGTACACTTAACCTAATTGCAACATTTAATCCCTAGCACATTAAAGTAATTAGTACATATGCTTGCAGCCCGATTGGGACGTAAGACATGGTGACAAAATATTGTAACGTAAGGTTACATTATTTTTACAGTATGAGCAATAAGAATATATTACAGGTGTAAAAAATCAGTTTATTAATAAATAAACAAATCAAAAGGAAGTACATATAATTACAGTCGGAACCTATACAAAATTTCCATCGTTTAAACATAAGATTATGAACGGATGCAATGGTATACACATATATATATATATATATATAGCTGTACATATGAGCATCAGGTGTGAAGCACCCAGGTACACCTCATTACCCGCAATTGTAGGTAGTAGGTGTTATGAAAGCTAGTAGCTCGTTAAAGCAGGACGTATCCTAATTTATGATATGGTATAAAGCAACAACTCCACTGTGCTATACCTTAGTGGCCGTAATCAAAACTAATTAGAATCTTACGATACATTATTTGACTCCAGTCCACTGATTGAGACTACCGGCTACTGATATCATCAAAAGGTACAAATAAATAAGCCACACAAAATTAGTCACAATTAAAGAAGCTACGAGGGAAGTAATTAGCAAGAGATAATTAGCAATGAGTTAACACATCGAGAGTTGAAATAATTAGGCATTATGACATTATAACCTCCTAGAAGAATAACTACAGTATTACAATGAGTATTAGGTGAACTACCAAGCAAACTAGACGCTACTAATACTATGGCCGGACTATTCCTAATTAGTACTGCCTGAGCAATCAATAGTATATCAATTGTGTTACCCTACTAATGGGGCAACATAACCATTCCAAAATAGTGATAAGTATTTCTAACGTTATTGGATCCACAAGCGGACCGAACATAAAATATTAAAACCCACGGGCCACTACTAAGGACCAGTAGCACTTCCACAGGTTGCGCATCGCAAGCCGCTACACAGACGAATCAAAAACTAGTGTCTAGTGTCAGTTACAGAACCAATTAGGTAGTGAAACATAGTAATAGAAAACCTGGAATCGTCCATTATTAGATTCTATTCTTACACTAGCCGCAGCATGGTCATATGGACTAAGTTGTATAATTATGACCCTAATATTTGCGACTAAGCCTAATAGACATAGAAGAGTTGTGCATAAAGCTCTAAAGTAACACTGACATACAAAAACTATTTCATAAGGACATCAAACAAAATAGAGCTCAACGCTCAACAAAATATTATTATTTATTATTTAGCACCGCGTCTTACTACCCGTTCGGGTTATACGCTTAAGTACTAATTACGCTAGTGGATTAGGACTTGGGAAGGTTGAATTTAGAGGAAGTGAACCCGCATTTGCGTGGAGGGAGAGTGGAAAACCATTTAGGAAAAAACACCCCCAGTTCACCCGACCGAGATTCGAACCTCGATCTCTCCGTCCTCAGCAGTCGAGCTCAATACGACTAGCGCGTTAGCTAACTACGCCACCGAGGCGGGTCTCAACAAAATAAACTATGCCTGAAGAGCATAAGGAAACGAGCCAGTAACACTGACATAACAGCTAAAGTATTTATCTATACTTATAATATCCGCCGTAGCTGCGGCGAAGAGGTGACTCAGACGCCCCAAACATCGTGGCCCTCGGTACTTTACCCTGCTCGAAGTTTATGAATCTCTTCCCGCAGTTCCTACGTCAAGTGAGTAGAATAGAATAGTTTGGTGTGAGCCAAGGACAGGCCCATTTATACCAGCGGGACTAATAAAATTTGGCAATGTACGGAAAAGGGAGGGAATTCATCAGAAATTTCGTTAGCTGACACCTAGCGCTAACAACTGCCTGGTAGAATGCTCTGGACTTAGCTTCTCTCATTTACCCGACTACTGGCTCAAATGGAAGAAGTGTGGATCGAGTTGCCTCGTTCGCTGGGGCAACTTTTGCGTCTCCCATTTGTGATGTCGCAGTGAGTCTATATCTGCCACACATTATTATAACTTATTAGATCTGGTAGTTACATTATTAACCTTTTATAGGGCTTTGTTGCAGTAATGTGTTAATAGTTATTTAACACGTTAAAAGATAAAAAAAAAAGTAGTTTGTGCTTTGTATTGTGAAAGGATTATTTTTATTGTGTTTTTAAAAGCTCTTAATATGCTTGGAAGATTATTGCTTGGAAGCTCTTGATTCTAGTGAACCATAAATCACTCGTGAAGGGGCGTTCATTAGTTACCAACGCACTTTATACCATTTTTACAGACTTCCGACCTGATCCATCAAAACGCTGTTTATGAAATTCTCTCCAAACCCCTATGGTACGTAAAATAGGTAATTTTTTATATCATTTTAAAATGTTAAGTATTATGGAGGTTTTTATAAATGATATAGTAGCTGAACCCCAATCGATTCATTGATACG
Organism: Timema bartmani; assembly: GCA_902151455.1. Lineage (NCBI taxonomy): Eukaryota > Metazoa > Arthropoda > Insecta > Phasmatodea > Timematidae > Timema > Timema bartmani. The sequence continues at coordinate 237,962 of CABFWB010000381.1, read as the reverse complement.
GTTATTAAGTGTGTTCTAAGTTTTGCAATTAATTCGATCAAAAGCAATGGTAGGTGCACATATACAGGATGATATAGAAGAAGAGTGAAATATTTTGGGAGACAATAGAATGGGTCATTGTATTAATATTAAAGTATATATGAACATGTTTATTATTATCATCAATAGTTTCGGAGATCCCCTTGTTTTACTGTTGTGCGCATACATATATTCTCTCTCTCCTTCATCTTACAGTGAGCCATATTATCGTGTCCCAAAATATGTAGTTCTCTTCCTGAGTCACCCTGTATAAACACAAATAGGCCTACACATAGGCTTACACATGAACTAGGTCGTCACAAAAGTATGTTTCCTTTTTTCTTTTACTCGGTATTTTACCAGCCATTTCTGTTACACTAACGGGATAGAGACGGGGAAAGAAGAGTCGAAAATAAATATACCAACATTTTCATAGAGACAAGGTGGAAAACTATTTAGGAGATACCACGTTTTACAAAACCAGCCAAGATTCGAATTCCAACCTCTCCATTTGCGGAAAAAAGCCACCAGATTAAATGAGTCTGGCGTTAAGTCTCCTAGCCCACCAATGAAAGTTTTTATACCATTGAGGAAAAAAAATCGCAGTAGCATTAATTTTAACATCCCCTCGGAAGTTTTTCCAATTTCAAATCGTTTTATAAAACAAGACCTATGTCCGAAACTAATGTTTTCTTTCCATCCCAAATATCCCCATCCCTCGTCCCATTAACACAGCTCATTTAATTGCCTCTCCTTTACCATCCCTTATACAAAACAACTGAACATCACTTTGCGAACTATTCAAACACAACGCATTGAATTAATGTTGTACCCAAACCCCAATTTCTCCTCTTTTACCTCCCCCTAATTTTCCTCACTCGGTTTGCTCCGGGGGTTGAGGGGGGGTAGAACCGGATCAGTGAGGGGGAAGCAAAGGAAAGTGATTGATAAATAAAAGAAAGAGTAAGAGAGAAAGAAACCCCATTTTGCAAGGGACATTGCAACCCCAAATTCTCATTGATCAACCCCTCCCAAACCACTCCTAATTCATCCTCCATCAACATTCTCTTTCCATCTAGCAAGCAAAACCTAGTAGCCTAGTACTCTAATCGAAAGCCTTGAAAACTACCCAACCTACCACAAATTCTCCCCCCCCCCTTTCCTAAAAACTGTCTCCCCCCCCCCACCCTCATCACTGGTATCCCACACTCCAAGTACGTGCACTCATTCCTTCTTCCACTTAACCCTTTCCCCAACAACTTTGCGGTCCAGTCTACCAACTCCCCACCCCCCTTCCATCTACCCACACCCAAAACTCAAAGAGACACGTTCAAACACTCCTCTACTCCCCTGCGTCCTAGAAACCAACCCCCCCTTCCAATCCCCGTGCCCTTAAATCCAAAATGGAGGGAGATGAAGTCTGAGGGTAATAAGGAACACACTCATCCCAGCCGTGTTGGACCAAATGTTTCATCCTGTTGCGGATTGGTCGAATGGTAGGGGGAGGGGGGGAGATCGGTACGAGGTAACAGCTGAGTTCTCGTACTCTAGCGATCAACTATAACCAGAGGTTTAGGGGAGTGGGATATTATGTACAATATTGTCATTAATAAGGGTTGAACTCGTTACGGTGCAATTTGTAGAAATTAAATGCTTTATAAGTGGACATAATCATATATGCTGACTCGCTTTGCTCGTTGGGGGCTCCGGTCCCAAACCCCCAGTGAGTTTTCTTTACAAGTCGATGTAAACTAAAGTAATTCAACCGTTGTTTTGAACGTAACAACTTAAAGTTACCGGTATTGTATTGAATATACCGCACCGACTTTAAAGTGTCTCCACCATTTGAAATTTTTTTTTCGGGGGTTTAATTTTTTTTTTTTAACTTTTTGGAATTTTCCCGTCGATTACAGTATAGAAGCTATAAGTTTGCCAAATTTCAAGTTTTTAGCTCATCAGGAAGTGGGTAAACATTAATGTCAGTGAGTAAGTCAGCCATGTGGCTTTATAGTATAAGGATGGTGATTAATTGGACAATTCGAACACCGAAGTGGGTAGTAATCTAAGGTGTCACTTTTATGTAATCTTCACATAAACTAGGGTACACTTTCTCCAAATTAAACCATTCCTATCCCTTACTCATTATAATACGTATTTAGTGTAGATAAGTATTTAACTCAAACGGGTGGTGAGAAACGGCGACAACAAAAAATTACTCAATAAATGGTTTGTGAGCTTTTGCGTTTAAGATAAACAAGGCTTGGCAGGACCGTAATAGTAATCAATACCATTCCACTTATTCTCGATTTAACTAACAACACATTACGCACCACGATAATCACATGTATTTTGTATTTGTTTTGAAAGGAAATGGTTATATTTAATGGAAGAAAACAGTTTAATAAGAACAGTTTTATTGAGACTTGCGTTTCTTGGAAACAATTCATGAGTCACACTATATAACCTTGTTTATAAGTTGTGGTTTTACTGCCGAGGATCTTACTCCTTTCTTACAGGTGAAGCTTTATTGTCAATTAAATACACACACATAAACACACATACACACACAAACAGAACTAAACACCCCGTTCCCCGCCAACACACACTTTGGCTTTCAGTTTCAATTTGATATTACTAATTGTTTACTTTTTAAGATCTGTTATATTATTATTTTCTTTCTTTAAATTAGATAAAAATTTAAAATAGCTATGCATTAATTATTAATAATATTGTAGTATGGTTAAGCGTAAAACAAAAAGTTACAGCTTAATTTCACCAGATTTAATAAAGACATATAAAAAAATAAATAAACAAAGACAACTAATTTAGTTATTACCAAAATCGCTTGAAAATAGTCCAATATCCCAAAAGCTATTAGAATGAACTACATATTTCGTAAGAAATTTATTTAATCCTAGCAATTTATTAGGGTATTATTGATTCATCCCAGTACAGGTTTTGTGAAAATTTTAATAAACAGATCTCTTAGAATATTTAGTTAATTTGAAGTAATTTATAAGCAATTAATTATTTAATATTTACCATTCATCCTTTGAATTTGTAGTTAGGCCTACATTCATAAAGCTTTGCATTGAATTAACCTAAACGTTACTACCAGATTGAAATTCAGATGTGTAAAATTATGTAATGTAAATTTTAATGAGTCATGTAATAAGTGTATACTGTTTTATACCATAAAATAGCATGATCAATACCATTGATATAGTAAATCAATGTCTTACTAATCAAATATTCACGTCGAGCTCATGTTATTTAATTAAATCAATTATTTTCAGTACTTCCTCAACACATGAGATAAAGGGTAGCTCTGTTGTAGAGCCCGCCTGAGCACGTACTAAGAGCCCGGGTTCAAAACTTGTGTTTATGATATAATATTTTAAAATTTATTGAACTACACATATTACAAGCTGATCACAGCTTTCAAACTCGGTGAAAGGGAAGTAAATAATTGAGCATGTTCAAACCGTATTATACTCAATGATGAATAAAGAGGGTTATATATGTATAGTTAATACTTGTTTTGTTTGTTCCACATATCATGTTTGCTTTAGTAAAATACTCATATATTTAAAGAACGTCAGAATAAATGATATTACAAAAAACAAACAAAAAAAAACACACACACGAAGACATCATATATTTTATGCCGAATCAACTTTCTTTATAAAGAAAGCAAGAACAAACAACACAAGTCAAACATGAAAATAAATAGAAATGTTTTTCAATACCAAATCGATGTACTATAAAATAAAGCTAGAAGCAACGTATTTGAAGAATATTCATGCACTATGTGAGGTTATTGTATCCCAGAATGTATGAGCAGTACGTCTTTGAGATAAGATAATTACATATTAATACAAGTTACATTAATATAGGCATGTTAAAAGTAGAAAAAAACCTAGAATACATTATAGATTAATTTTTTACTAAAGGCAGAACAGAGAATCTGGTGCAATAGTCCTTTTAGTTACTATATAAATAAATAAAATAAAACTGAATTGTTACATTGAGATGGTAAAAATAATAGTAAATATATATAAAATATCTAAACATAAATGTATTTTATAATTTTAAAGAAACAGAACAAGTGGATAGTGGTAAGGTTTACATAAATCCGTTCAACACCATAAAACAAAAGAAGAAATGTTGTTATAAATGCTAAACTAAGCTATGCGGAGATGTTATTATTGTATTCTTCCATGAAATATAATTGTGAAACATAATATATAGGGATAATTATATACACACAATGAAACTGTTAGGTATAGGGGTGACCTGGCGGTCTAGGGGTAAGGTGTCGGACTTCTGTGCTGGGGTTCCGGGGTTCAATCTCGGTCACGGCACAGATTTATCCGATTGCCAAACCCTTCCTTCACCGCTGACAAGACGTGTATTAATCACAAATTGTGAATGTGAGGAATGCCAAGCCTCCACCGTGGTTCGGATTCCACGTTAAACTGTAGGTCCTCCATTTCATCTCACAATCACCCTACCATCACACATTAGCGTAAGTGCGTATAACCCGAACGGGTAGTAAGACGCGGTGCTAATAATAATAATAATAATAATAATAATAATAATAATATGTAATATCCGCTTACAAACTATAAACAGTGGCTTCAATTGCATGTCTTGTGTGCCAAGACGACGAATAATAACATTTTGTTTATGAAATAAACACAAAGTTTGACTATCAAAAAATAATTACAATTCAATATGATAAGGAAATAAAATAAATATCTTTTAATTTTTTAATTTTAGTTATTAAATTTTTTTGAGTTGCACAAAAGAAAGTCTGAAATCAACAGCATTCCTCCTTATTCTTCAAGATGGCTACGACGATGATATGTAGGTAAATAAGGAGGGGATAGTGACTTAATGTTACCAATCTCAGTTTTTAAACTAAGAAATAGTTTAAGACTGAGTCAGTTTTGAAGTATAGACAAATGTTTATGAAAGTTGGTTTTTCCCTTAGAAATAAATGTAAGAAAATATTACCTCAATTATAGTCGCTAAGTATTTTCAAAATTGAGTTTGGAGAAAATCTGGCAAATATGTATGTCACATTATCCTAGACTCGACATTTCCTTCCTCTATGTTTTGCTGGACAGCTTGTCATCTAAAAAAATAGGCCAAACGATCTTACACGAATCTTCCCGAAGTTACGTTCGCACCATATGATTGAAATAATTAAGTTAACACGACTACAATTAAACACAACTTCCAAGCCCTGAGCCTTTATAATAATAATAATCACTTAAGAAGGATAATTACAGACCCTTTAAAGACAAAGCAAAATAATAATTAGCTTCCCCGAGTCTAGCGAGCGGGCGGTGACCTATTTGTGAGCTTTCTTGAAATTTTGGATGATGGCGGTCTCCCGCAGGTAGTCTTTGTAGATCTTCAAGAATAGGATTATCCAAAAATAAGGTAAGTGGAAATGTACTATTCTCTTATCAAATATTACAATTTCTTGTTCGAGAGGCTGTGATGATATCTTGTTAACCGTAATTTGATTCTGCAAGTATTTTACCATTGTTAAATGCGTAGGCCAAATTATTATTGTCTGCATATTTATACAATAATTCAATTACAGGGTATTTCCATTGTTGTGGTTAATGATAGGAAAACCCTTTGCTGCAACTATTGTCTAGGCAAATAGTGGTTATATTGAAAATAATTTCCCTTCAAAGGAAACCCTTTTGTAGGTTCATAGCTTCATTGTTGAGATAAAATTACATTATAGAAATAATATTCATGGAGTATTTTGATATTAGGATATAGCTAACGTTTGTAACAAAAGGTTAAGAGACGGAGAGTCAGCGTTAAGACCCACAACGTTTATGCAACTGGATGCCAATCTATTCTAGAAAATTTATTTAATCATGTTTCATTAAGCTTTCATTTATATTATATTTTGTTTAGTATTTGTTCTGATAATATCCCTTTACAAATCTAGTGACAAGACAAACTCTCTATAATCTACAAATTAACTTAAAACATTTATCATCACACTATTTTGGGTCACACAATGATGTTTTTCCTATCAATTGATTTCTTTTTTATTCTAGTCATTTTGGCATAGGTCATAAAAATACCATATAAAACACTAATGCATATTAACACTAAAGCTGCGAATCGTAGTAATTACGGAACTTTACGTATGTATGTTGGTTTTTCCTTAATGAGTTCCACTATCCCTCCACGAAAATGCAGGTACATTTCTTCTAAAATCTAACCTTCCTCCTCCCCAACACATTAGCGTAACAAGTATTTAGACGTATAACCCAAACGGTTAGTAAAACGTGCTGATTTAAAAAAAAAAGTGATATTTCCTGTAAAGTTTTAGAGTTCTTGCGTTAGCACGTCATACACACATATACACACACACACACACACACACACACACACACACACACACGCACGCACATAAAAATGACAAACATTAGTTTTAATTATAAGGTTATGTCTTTTGTTACTTTTCAGTGTGAGTTGTCTTTTAATTAGAGCAGTAATCGGTTTGTAAGAATACATATCTATGTGAAATTAAGCTCAACTTAATTATGATTAATGTTAACTTAATAATTTTTTCGACCAAAGAAACACCACTTTCTGACTAATAAAATAGTTTAAATAAACCGAACAATAAACATAGGGCACTGGGGTGACCTGGAGGTCTAGGGGTAAGATATCAGACTTCTGTGCTGCGGGTCCGGGGTTCAATCCCCGGTCACGGCAGAAATTTATCTGATTTCCAAACCCTTGCTTCACCTCTGACAAGACGTGTATTAATCACAACTTGTGAATGTGAGGAATGTCAGGCCTTCACCGTGGTTCGGGTCCCACGTTAAACTGTAGGTCCTCCATTTCATCTCACAATCACCCCACCATATACACAATAGCTTAAGTGCGTATAACCCGAAAGGGTAGCTGACTCTATCTAAAATATCACCATCACACTATACATGGGGGAAAAAAAATTTGTATTCCTAAAGGACATTTCAAAAAGATTAACTAACACTTATCTTAGATAAGGGATTTATGCTTTGAATAAAACTTAATTTAAGGAGTTAATTACCCATATTCGTGCCCCGTTATTGAAGACCTTGGACTTACATTGCACTTTGTTACCGTTAATGAGGAGTTCGGTGTTCGAATGTTAGTAGGGGGTATAAAGATTTATCTATCATGGTTGTTTTACAATTCCATCTACATTTTAATTAAAGAGTGTCCAAGCGAGTTGTGGATTATTTTTAACATCATATATTTTAGTCGCGAAATCATTTGTGCTCTATTAGTCAAAAAATTAATTTTTATGGTAACCGTACTCATAATTTTCCTTGTTATTAAAAACAATTTAACTTATTTATTGTAGTTAATAGAGGTCGTTAGTAAACAATTAAAACTTTAATAAGCTTTATTTAATCTCTATTAATAAAATGAATAGCTGTCTCTTTGTAACGAGCACTGCATGATATCTACTACATACAGAGGGCTAACATTTTAAAAATCAGTACCTCCTGAGCACAAACGTGTGACCCTTGAAGTTGAAGTTTTAAATTTAATTTTTTTAAATATTAAATACCACTCAGAAGAAATTAAATGAATATATTTGTTCTTTCTGTTTGAAGAAAAGAGTAGAATAAAAAAGGTCCTTGTAGGTGTATAAGCAAAAGTTGGTTGATAAAATATAGCTCACAAAAGTTTTCCCGACAAAAATATAAAAGGTTAAAATTAATTATAGGCTCATTAAACATATTTGAATATTTACCCTCAACCCCTAGGTTAAGGCATTAATGGCCTCTGTTAAACTTACCAATAAAGCCTCTAGATCTTTATAAGTATTGTAATTAACTGTACAAAACTTGGGTTTATTATATGCGTAGGAAAGGGGAAGGTATAATATGAGTTTTACAAATATGTACTTAAGGTGGGGATATAGGAGACACAAGAAAATGTCAGTATTTCTACAGTTTATATAGTAAAACTTTTTTTTAGTCCAAATAATTAATATATTTCTTTAGTACAAACTTAGAGTTTAGTTTTATTCACATGGCAACCTCAACAGTTCTTGAATTTTTGTCAAGGGTGTCTTGAATTTAATGACAACTTTTTATCTTCATTTAAAAAGTTTGTCCTCTAATGTTGCTATTTTTATGACAGACATCAAAGATTTGTTGATATCACTGTGTGTAGAAAATTAAAATCTGTGTTTGTAATGAAGTAATATTTTATTTATGTTGGCCAAAAATGTTTTTCTATAAAAAAAATGCAAAAACACTTACCTTTTTTCGCGTTCCATACATCCCCGCTTAAGATCCTTGACTTTTAACTCATAAAAATCGATTTAGAAAAATTATTGCAGTTTAAAAAAAAATACTAACTTATCTCAAAACAAGTCGATTTTGAATCTTTCTACTAAAAATATACAGACGTAATATTTTATCTTTTTCTAAATATATTTCTGTAAAGGGGCGGTATCTGTGTGTGTGTGTACTTGGATGTTTGATTTCTGCTCTTGAATTTCAATTTCCGAACTGTGGTATGGAGTTAAAGCTATCCCTTTGCCTCCCTGCGTCCAACCCTCCTTTTCAATAAGTCCGACTAGAAACCCTCTACAGCTACCCCCTACCTCACCTCCACAGCCCCCTCTCACACCAACAGACATTACATACACAAGGAAAGAGTTGGATCAAGGCAAGCTTCTCTGCGAGAGTGGTTTAAACTCGGGATGAAATATTGAAGCTGGCTTCTTACTTTGGGTAGGCAACGAACACGCACATATATATGCACGAGCTTTCTCAAGACCTTGGATATTCTACACTCACTTTATCTTTATTCTTTGTTGAATTTTTTTTTNTTCTCTCTTCATTTATAAATAAAATTCTGGCATATAGTTTAGGTTTTTTTTTTTGGGAATGATTGCTGCATGAACCCATTAAAAGTAGTGCTTTCACATGAGGATTACGGTTATGATAATCCAAGTACATTTTCTTGGAATTCGGAATTTTGATTTTAAAGGTATTTGTTTTATAGAAACGCTTCACGTAAAATCCACTTTAAAAAAAAAGTGGTTAATTTAGTATATATTAATTGCAAAGATAAAGGGTGAGTTTCAAAGGTGAAACTGGCACATTCCAATCTGGTCTAGGTAGGTGAGGTCTTGTATTAAGTATAACGCTGCACTTTAGGCGAGCGTACTAGGTTCCAATTGATGGGTTTTCTGCAGTGAAAATGACTTTGGTTGGTCGGTTGATCTGCAATGTCCTACGGGTTATCCGCAAATATCTCTGCACATTATATCAACCACTCCCTGGCTTTCTACGACTAGGAATTCACTTTAAAACTACGTGGTGTCTAGAATTTCTTCCGTTTAATACGTGAGAAGGAATTGCTCACATCTATTATGAAGTGTATCATTTTAAAGTAGTAGAGTTGTGAATTAAAAATATTGCACCCATCTGTGGTAGACTACACGATCATTAATGCTCCTGTCTGTCTATCTACCTATTTTTCTTCTTTGTCTTATGTCTATTAATCCCTTACTCATTCTTATCTCATTTTATATTTTTTACTAGCTACATAATTGTATGTCTTTGTGTCAGTCTATCTATCCATCTCTATCTATCTATCTATCTCTATCTATCTATCTATCTATCTATCTATCTATCTATCTATGTATCTATCTATTTATGTATGTGTATATATTTGTCTCTATTTATATATCTATTTATGTATCTATTTATGTATCTATCTATATATTTAACTAATGTTTCAATTAGCTAGATTTTTGTCTATGATATTATCTTTCAGTCTATCACTTAACAAGGTAAGTCAAAAGTAATACGAAATCTATACAAATAAAAGGCTTAAGATAGCAAGTGAGCTATACTGACTGACAAAATATAAGTCAAGGATAATGTCTAATTTACAATATTATGTAGTATATTTAATGTTTATAGGGCTGTTACGTACGTTTATAAATCCAGATAATATTTAAAGAATGCTCTGAAATATATTTGTTAGAGATAGTGCAGTTAACACCATTTGTGCTGATTAATCACTTTTTTTAAATATTGGAGAGTATAATGTGAATTTATAGTGAGCTTTCCTGTGTTTTCTATTAAAGGTAACAGATTCAAATGAATCGGTTTCTTAAATTGACAAATAAACAATAGGTCGAATCATGCCTTCCCAGAATGCAATAATTCACAGGCAAGCTACCCCTTCATTTACTTTACCCTTTTGAATATTTGTTCAATTTACACTTTGAATATTTGTTTATTGTGCCCGTTTGAATTGTTTGTTTGGTTTATCCGCTTGAATATTGGTTTACTATACCCTTTTGAATGTTTGTTTGTTATAACCTTTGTATGTTTGTTTACTTTATCTGTTTGAAAAATTGTTTTACAAACCCGTTTGAATGTGTGTTTATTTTATCCAGCCACGATGCATGCTAGGGGTGTCTTTATTACTTTATTAGGTTAAATGTGGTGTTTTAGTCTTTTTTGCGGTCATTTTAGTGTTAGCGTAAGCCGTTAAGCTTTTAAAGTCCAATGCACTTCCCTAAAATATTTTTTGCCTGTATGTAAACAGCATTTCTTATGATAAAGGCTACTAATTTATGTATAATTGATGAACCATCATGTTGTATTCGCACAGTTTTTTCTCATATTTGCTGGGTAGTAAAAATTTGATCCGTTCTTAATATATTTCGTTGAATTACACAATGATAGTCCCCAATTATTTCCTGTTTATATGGCGTCAATCTCATTCAAATTATGTTAGATAAATTTTTATATCATGTTGGTAGCAATGAAATAAACACTTTTATAATCGTACTCTCTGCTTTATCTCCCTTTTTGAAAAGAGTTATTATAATACTTTCCTTCAATTCTTGTGGTAATACTTCATGGTTTCATATGGAAAATAGCAATTTATGAATTTATATGACTAACCTTTCATCATTTCCTTTTATTAACTCTGCTGGAATTAAATCTGTAACATATACTTGTTATAATAAAGACAAGATAAAATTGTAGTTATTTTGGTAACAATTGGTTTTAAAGCTGGATGTTTAAAGTCAGCGTGTGTTTCCACCATTAAGTGATATATATGTATATATACACATACACCTAGGTAAGCTATAACTCGCAGTTTCCTGGCCAAAGTAAACAGGATCAAGGGTGCTGGTGACATATTAAAAGGATGAAAAAGAATGCTGGGTGAAAATAAAAATAAAATCAAGTGATGGAGGGAGACCTAGGAAATTGTGTTTATCGTTTCTCAGCGCTTAACCGCCTACCTCCCCTCCTCGCATCATTTTGACTGAGCTTTATGTTGTGAACTGGGTCAAACGGGGGTGAGGTTTTGTAGTGTAAGGTTTGTATAGTGTCCCCCATTAAACTTCTAGACACTATCCCAGAGACGTAATTCAATTTAAAAGACCACCTCAGTCGTAGCAGTTTGTTTCAAAGAGCCTGACCGCCGTTGTGGTTATTGCAGGTGCTTTATAGGATCCTATCACCAGAAGAATCCTCGGAAGAAAAAAGTAAAACATGTGAGCATCAAAAAGCGTTCATTTAATTTTGCTGCTTGAATTTTTCATTCTAAAGGTTTTGCTTATATTTTAAGCCATGCAAGATTTTCTCTCTCATTCCTTCCTTTATTTTCTAGTGCCGAGTCATAATAACCATTCGGGTTATTCTCTTATGTATCTACGCTGATAGTTTTAGGGATTAGGAAAGTTATATTTAGTAGAAGTGTACCCACATTTGTGTGGAGAAAAAGTGGAAAACTATTTTGAAAAAAAACACACAATCAGTACACCCAACCGAGATTCGAACCTAGATCTCCCCGTCATCAGCAGTATAGTCTACTGAAAGGGTAGCGCCTTAGACCATTCGCCACCGAAGCGGGCTGCTCTCGATTTAATATATGATTTTATATCACCACCAAAATTTAAATTTTGGGAAATATTATAGCACTTCATATTTGGTCTCAAATCAGAGTAGCAAATAAATTCTATAGTAAGATTACATTTTATATATCCCCATTTCCTGGCCAAAAACATCATTTTCCCTAGTATTAAAAAGGGGTTTTTCTTTGGTTGTGAGACTTTGAACAAATGTTTTAGAATGAAAAGTTTTGTAAAATGTGTTTTTTGAACATGATACCAAATTTTATTATTAAAGCATGTGTTTTTATGTAATTTCTACCCAGTTCCTAAGCTAGTAAATGATTGGTTTCTTAAACAATTCATCATCCTACAACCTAAATTTTTTGTTAAAAGACTTCAAGTTGGGTCTTTGTTAAAAATAAAATCTATAACATAGTCTGTTAGTAAACTTCACCAAGAGTCACCACATTGACTCTCTCCTCAAAAAAAAGAATATATATGTGTATATATATATATATATATATATCTAGGATGATAAAACAAGGAATTATTCGACCTCTCTATCCAGTTTTTTTTTAAAGGTCTGGATTATAAAGTCATTATTCCACTTGTGATCTGTGACTACTGCTTAGCCATCATTATAAAGTAGTGGAGAAACCTTATTTGTGAAAGGGTTAGTGTGTGAGGGGGTGGTGGGGTGAGGGTACCCCAAGCCAAAGGGGGATCTGAGAACCCTCCCTCCGCAAATGTCTGAAAATTGCATTCCCCCAGAAGCTATTTAGAGTTCTAGTAATCCTTTGTTCATCGATGTATTTTAAGGATTTAACGAACCTGACCATAGAAATGAAACGAGCATTGTAGAAGTCGACCTCAATGGTCTTGGAGTAAAGTGCTCGCCTCAGGAGCCAAATTTAGTGGGTTCAAGCCCATCCACGGGCGATGGATTTTTCTTGAGTGATAAAAATCCGTAGCACAACTTGCTTCGGTGGGGAACTAAAGCCGTCAGTCCCATGTCGATTGTGTCATGTTAAGAAACCCTGGAAGGTATATGAAAATACCCTTCCAGGCAAAATTGGAAGGCCCTTTCACTCTTGCTCATAGAAATGATCGTGTGTTTATATACTCAGTTGAATCAGAATCGCTGAGCTAAATTAATATTAATAATATCTTTATTCGGGCGAAGTTAAGTCCAATGCTCTTTCTTACACTTAACCCACTTAATAATAAATAATGTAAATTTAATATTTATGTGCTAGAAAATAATCTAACCAATTTATACCTATTATTGTGCTTAGTATTTTAACTAATTTTTATCACCGCATTTCACTACTTTTGCAGTTTATATGTTTATCAGCTAATTCTGCTAATGTGCTAGAGATGAGGAGATATCAATTTAGAAGGCATGTACCCGCAGTTGCTTGTATAGAAAGGGGAAAATCATTTAGGAAAAACTTCCCTCAGTAAATACGACTTGTAATTGAACCCTGATCACTCCATAATCGGCAGTCCATTTTATTGCGAGAGTGACAGTTTAGACCTTCCGTCCACTAAAATAGGTCGTCCTGAGTAAGGTATTAATGTGTTTTGACTGGATATATGTGTGTGTGTGACATGTGCCAACACAGAATAGCAAGGAACAATAATTTGCGAGTATTGTTGAGCCGTTCTCCACGTAGTAACACCACACGAACCGTTCTTGGTTTCTAAAACATTTACACCAATACAACGGTTGGGGGATTAAGGAGGCTGAATACGGATCTAGCGGACAGTGGTTTATTTCTAGGCACTGCTTAGAATAGCCTACTCGCCATACTAGTTTATTACTCAGGTACTAATCTGGACCCGTGGTGTACTGGTCAGTGCATCTGGTTACAAACCTAAGGGTCCTGGGTCCGATTCCTGGCTGCTGCATTGGGTATATTTCTCTTAAGGGTAACTGTACCAACGGTCGCGAGGGGTTGGTTAATTATGCATAAGTTATGCTTGAGACTCCCACTGGCCCACACCTCCATATTCACTATCGTCACATCATTTTATTACGAGTACGTGTAGACAACCTCCTATGGTGTACACTGGGCAACGTTCTGTGCCAACAGAGCTGCAAATAGTCTACATACAGGCGACTGAAATGGATGTCATGTCCTTTCCGGTTATAACTTTTTTTTTTGTAGGCCTACGTTTTAGATATAAATATCAAGACTCACAGTATTGTGCATTTTTATTCTAAATCATACTAGGTTTCAGTTAAGGTAACTCGTTTTAAATATTAAAACATAAATTTGGTAGTAGTTCATACTAAATACTATCTAAAAATACTATCTGGTTTACTAACTAGCAATATAATATTTTAAATCCATCTAGATACTAAAAATATACGAAAAAATAAGTTTTGATCTTTGTTTTTAGAATTTAAACTAGACAAACTTATTAAATTGTATGCCAATTTGCACCTTTCCTCCACTATCTTTTAGCACCTAGGTGACAGAAATGTGCTTTCCTCGATATTTGAGTTCACTTTAAATTGTTTAGATGTTTATGAATAACATTAAGTTCTCCTACAATTTTGAGGATTCAAATTATTTACTATAAGAGTATTCAATTTTAATATCTACTTTGAACAGAATTTTAAACTCTGCATTGATAATTTATAGTCACGCTTCGCACTATGGTTAATTACTTAATTTAAGGGACGGGAATGAGAAAATACATCCATATTAGCGTAAATATAGGAACAGGAAAAACACAGTGAAAAACATATGTGTAAAGTTCAATTAAGGGAATTAAGACAACCTAGACCTGTAAATCGAACCCAGCACCTTTGGATTTGCACTAGTCTCATAGTTAAGGCTATCTTTAACTAATTGTTATGGAAAACCAATCTTGATCATCTCATATCAGGTAATCTAGTCCGATGTAGGGTTGAGTGACTAAACACTTTTATAAATATAACTAAGGTAAAAGTTGAAAACAAATTGATGATATGTATAGCATTAGGAATTCTAAAGTTTACTTCCGACGAACTTACAAAAGTACGCCATCTATCCCCCTATCCCTCATCTTGAGCTAATTATATCCAGTCCACCTCATTACAGCCTTTCCATTATCTTGAGCTAATTCTATCCAGTCCACCTCACTACACCCTTTCCATTATCTTGAGCTAATTCTATCCAGTCCACCTCATTTCACCCTTTCCATTATCTTGAGCTAATTCTATCCAGTCCACCTCATTACACCCAATCTCTTTCAGTTCCATTCTAATGTTATCCTCCCATCTGCGTCTAGGTCTTCCCAATGGTCTCTTCACATTGGGTTTACCAGTCACTACACCTAACACGGTTTTCTGTTCATCCATTCACGCTGCATATCCTGCCCACTATAATTTACGAGAATTGACTATCCTAACAATGTCTTGTGATGAGTACAAGGTATGTAACTCATCATTATATAGCTTCTCCCACTCCCCTATTTTTTACCAAATATCTTCCCATGCATTTTGTTTTCAATTACCCTGATTTTTTTTTCTTCAAGAAAAGTAAGAGACCACGTTTTACACCCATAGTTTTTAAAGTTTAACTTCTCATTTTGGTATTATTATTATTACTATTTGTGCTAATTATTTAATTTTTTTAGCTCGGCGAGATGCCTGACGAGTTTCGGTAGTCCCTTTTTTTGTACAGGCCTAAACAACCCAAGGCCAAATAGCGCCGCCCACGGGTTTATGTTTGTCCATCATGTTGAATACACACGGACCTTGCAAAGGGACCACGTTCAGAGCTTAGTACCCAAGGGGTCGCCGGTTGGAGGGGTAACGTTGGGGGAAGAAGGAGGTTGGAGGGTGGATGGCTACGACCCCAAAACGTGCCTTGCCTCCGCAATCTCTTCCCTTGCTTGCAAACCACCACCTTCCCCTTTTCCTCCCGCACTCCACCCCTTGTCTCCTTCACCCATCGTGTTTGAAATTTAAAGCACCCAGAGACGACATTCGAAATTCATTTGACAGAGAAAAGTAAATATCGACTTTCCTTTGGCGAGCTTTCTTCCTCAAACCTCCCCTAACCTATCCACCCCCCCCCCTGCCCACTTTCGTAAAGGAAATGTTATCAAATGAATCGTGATGTTTTCTCAACATCAATATTCTGAGACCATGGTTTACGTTAGTGATATCGTAATAATAGTATATTCGAGGGAAAAAAATTACGTTCTACCTAAGTGTTTGTTTCCGCTCCTTCGGTAAATTATTTAGATAAGTGTGCATACGTGTAGGTGATTTAAAAAATAAGATGGTTAATATTTACATGCATTTTAATGACCAGCATTTAAAGGTTTTTTTAAAAATTTTAAATACGCAATGACCTAAAAATCTAGCCTAATAATTTTGATTCTCAAAACCATAAAAAAAAACTTCCATGGCGTGAGCCCGCAAGCGAGCTATACCGACCAAGCGTCCACCGCCGTTAGCGATGATAGTCGATATAGGGTGTCGTGTGGTCAACACGAGACCTCTGGCCATTAATCTCGGTTTTCTAGACAAGAGCCACTACTTCTTTATTCAAGTACCTCCTCATTTGTCCTAACGAGAATGAGTCTGACCCCGTCACAGAGCCATTGTTTCACAGAAAATTCTGGAGGCTCCTGAGATCGAACCAAGACATAAAATTTATAATTTTATATAGTATATGTTTACTTTCACAGGTATTAATTTAATTATAACCCGTTTAATTGGCTGGATGGTCTAAGGCGTCACTCTCCTGTTAGACCAGCCTACTGATGACGGGGAGATCGGGGTTCAAATCCCGGTCGGGTAAACGAATGGTGTTTTTTTTTCCTAAATTGTTTCTCACTTTCTTTCAACGTAAATTAGTGTAGATTACCTCTAAAATGATTCCTTCCTCATCCCTGCCCCAGTAGTGTAATTTATCGTATACGCGTATAGCCTGAACAGGTAGTAAGACGCGGTGTTGTATATAATTTAAGTATAGTTAAAAAATTACACTTGGACAGTGAAATCAAACCCCTGGATCTTTGTCTCGGTACACGATTACTCTACCACTAACTTATCCAGGTCCGTCTATGCTCAGGGTCAGTGTCAGGGCTTCTGTCATAAACTGTCATGGATGAAAGTCCCTTTAATATAACCAGAATATCATGAAGGTAGCGCATTGCCACCGAAATTTGTAGATTCGTTTCCATAATCAACTAAGGAGTGAGGGACTAATCAAAGATATGGAAATATTTTTATACTAAATACGGTTCATTGTAAATGTAAATAAAAAATTAGTCCAGCATTTTGTTTTGAATTCAAAATTGTATGGTTTTAATATACCAACAAATTGCTAGTTCTTAAATTGTATTATATTTTATTTCCTAACGCTTGTTATATATACTATATCCTAGTTTTCAATTTCTTATGTCATTTCAACTTAATACACATAAAGTAAAACTATTTTTACATGTACTCCATCTACGGTAGCACTTAAAGTAATAACCGGTTTTACTTTTGCTGCTAGATGTAAGCTATCACAACTACTATGGCGAACGGACTCTCCCCTCCAACATTTTTACTCCATTTATGATTCCATAAGCAACCCTAGAAGCTAAGTGTTATGCTATATCTACATTTAGAAGTTTTATATAACTATCCTGCTAATGGTATTATATTATACTCAATTTTTAACATACTTTAAATAATTTCATTTTTAATTTATATTGAACAAAATAATCAAAAAATCTTTGGTAAAGTTTCGATAATATTTTGACCTGGTTTGTAAACCTAATCTACTCGTATGTATTTGTTGTATTATTATTAATAGTCACATTAAATTTTGAGTTTGAACTAAAACATTTGCTATTCAACCAACATTTTCCTTATTGATTAATAAAGTTTCTTACCCGCCTCGGTGGCGTAGTTGGCTAACGCGCTAGTCGTGTTAAGTCCGACTGCTGAGGACGGGGAGATCGAGGTTCGAATCTTGGTCGGGTGAACTGGGGGAGGTTTTTCCTAAATGATTTTCCACTCTCCTTCCACGCAAATGCGGGTTCACTTCCTCTAAAATCAACCTTCCCAGTTCCTAATCCATTAGCGTAATTAGTACTTAAGCGTATAACCCGAACGGGTAGTAAGACGCGGTGCTAAATAATAATAATAATAATAATAATAATAATAATAATAATAATAAAATTTCTTGCATTTTCAAAATACTAAAATATGTTTGATAAATGGAATAATAAATATTGAAATTTCAAGTTTATAAAGAAGCTATTGGTTATTCAAAGCTTTGATTTATTATATTATTATTATTTTGGATAGCTACGTTTAATATTTTTTATTTGTTCATGTTAATAATTATATTTTTACTTTTCAACTATCAATTAATTACCCCTGTTAACCTTTTGCTTCTTACTACCCATCCTATGATATACGGTGGTTTTTTTTTGAAGAAAGGATATTATAAAAAGCTGAATAACCTTTTAAAATCATTTGGTAAAAGATTCAGTGAGCACATAGCATTAAACACTAATTAGCTCAAATTTTAAATGAATGATGACTGTGTGATTTGCACTCTACTTTCAATTTATTCTAAAGAGCAGAAATCAAAATGTTAATAAATATTGGCTAGATTCTAGTGAATTCAAACAAGATAACATCTTGAGTACTGAGACTTGAGAATTATCTTTATTGGGTAGAAAACCTAAAAACAAAATGCTAATGAGAACTATTTTCATATCTGAATTTGAGAATTATCTTTATTAGGTAGAAAACCTAAAAACAAAATGCTAAAGAGAACTATTTTCATATCTGAATATTTTTTGGACCTACTTCGGGGACCGCATGGTCTAGAAGGCCAATGATAGGGAGATCTGGGTTCGAATCCTACTTGGGTGTACTGAGGGTGGTTTTTCCAAAATGGTTTTCGGTGTTAAGAAAAAAAAAATCATATGTGAGATTGGAATGATATTTATTCGTATACTGAAAACTTAAGTACCTTATTGAAGTTTATAATAAATGCAATACCAATGTAGTTTTGTTTATTTTTATATTAATTTGTGATTATAGTCTCTCAATAATTTTTTTACACATATTAGTAACTGTAATACATAAGAATCTCATTTTAGAAGGTATGTAATGGCGTGTCTTTGAGTGCTGCCAGAGTACTCAGTTTTTTTAAACTATATTACTGAATATTTTTTTCTTTAGCACCACGTCTTACTACCCATTCGGCTAATACGCTTATGTATCGATTACGCTTATGGTTTCAGGAATGAGAGAGGTTGTATTTAGAGGAAGTGTACCGGCATTTATGTGGAGAGAGAATGGATTTAAAAAACTCTCAGTACACCAAACCAAGATATGTACCTCGATCTCCCAGTCATCGGCAGCTTAGTCAAATGCGAGAGTAGTGCGTTAGACCATTTTTCCACCGAAGCGGTTTATTGTTATTGTTCTCATCTCTCATTATAACAATAATTGACCAAGTATCAATGAAAATACATTTCATAGTTGTGTTTAGAAATAAAACTAATTGAAATGTATATAAAAATTATAATTAGTATATTATGTAAAAAGTAAATATTATCTTTGATTCCACGAGAGTAATTGCTCGACATAGTTTTATCAAACCATAAATGAATGATTTATTATGTCTACAATTTTCTAAATTAGATGTATGTATAGTTATATAGATTTTAATTAATATAAATTGTACTGTTTTCGTGCTAGAGCAGAGTTAAGGAAATAAACATTTCGATCTTTCGGCAGTAGTTACAACCATCATCATTAATTTGTTTAATCAATCTGTGTGCAAAAGAATTTTCTGTCAATTTATAGACCAGACTTGTAACGCCACCTTATATTCAGATTTGTTTCATCACACTTCTCAAAATACGGCTATAGAAATTACGGGCGAAACGTCGCATGTTATTATTCCCTCATCGCGGCTCCATCCCGGGAACATTAACATTAATTTTAACTAATACACCGGCAGCTAAAGACTTCAAAACAGAATCAAACGAAACTAACATTTGTTTTTAATATTGAGATGCCAACTTAAATTAATGTATTATTAAAATTAATATAAGGAGCAGTCCCAATTTTTTTTATATAGTAATTATAACCTAAAGTTTATTAAAAACTCTGTCTAAAGAGAAGGGATGAGATTGAAATTTCAGAGGCAGTGAAATTATATTAACGTGGGTAGAGGAGGGGAAAACAAAGGGAAGATCCATTCTATTAAATCCCCTTCAGAGAAGTGGGTCTAGATTTCAACCACAGCTTTCCATCAATGGCAGCCGAGGGAAACGCGAATTTAACCAGCGATGCGGGTGTGTTTATAAAGTACACCCTGTTTACCCTGACGGATTACGACATGCTGTAGCTTATAATACAGGACCTTTATGTGATGCGTCAAGGTATACCTACTACCCTTTAAGATAAATTAAATGTATACTCTATTTACCCTGAAATGTAGTGGTATTACTTTGACATACTGCAATTTGGCCCTTTATTTTTAACTGAGCAATAGTGGAACAAAAATTGTAAGATTACTACATTTAAGGGTAAAAGAAGGGTACGTACTAGGTCCACAAATACGCACAGATTATTAACAAGTTATCCTGGTTTCTCAAAATGATGACTCAATAAAAAAATAATATGAATTTCAGTTCATTTATTTTATTATCTTTAGCACCGCGTCTTACTAGCCGTTCAGGTTATACGCTAATGTACTAATTACGTCGATGGTTTTGAGGATGAGGAAGGTTATATTTAAAGGAAATGTACCAGCATTTACGTGGAAATAAAATTTAAAACAATTTCGGAAAAAAACAACACCTTCAGTACACCCGACCGAGATTCAAAGCTTGACCTTCCCTTCATCGTCTGTCTGATCTACTGTTAGAGTAGCACCTTAGACGATGCGGCCACCGAAGCGGAGCAGTTCATTGATTGATAGCGTGAAGCTATTCTCTTCTATAAATTTCAAATGAACTAAATTTAAGTATTGGTGTCGCGCGTACTAAACTTCAAGCTCATTTATTCTGGTTTGATGGTGAAGGGGGGTTTTGTGTTAAAACTACGATCGGGTATATATTACCTAACTGGGTCCCTCTCTCCTGCGAAAATTTCTATACATTTACTGTAAATTATACTTCCCTCATTCGTACCTCATTTGTGTAACTAAAGGTAGATAGCTTGGAATGGTAAGAGAGAAAGCTCTTATAAAGAGTAATTCAATGCCAATTTTTAAGAAATAAATACATTTTTGGTAGACCGGATACTATCTCTGAGATAAATGAATTGGCTACTATTGAAAAACAGCGTTGTCATTTTGTTACTTTTGTGTGATCAAACTTCCCTCAAATATAAGACAAATTTCACAACGCTGGTTCATCGATGTTGCCAGTATTTTCTTCTTACCCCAGCACACTGCCTTCAGATATAACTGAAAATGAGGAAATGTGGCAACAGTTAACTTAGAGAAAATGTGGATAAATATTTTTTTTTTGCATATGACCTGCAGTTCACTCAGAAGTGATATTAAGGGTAGCTTTGTTAACCAATATTGACTTTTTTTTTCATGGTTGAGGTTAAAACATTTGTTCATCATTATTAATCGAAATTATTCATTTTAAATTTCTTTAAATTCTTTTTTTATGTTGCAAACTTGCGGTAAAAGTAAAATACTCCACCTAATGCTACGATCAAGTTACAAGGAATACACCATGGTAAAATGTGGCTTTTCTAGACAGATAAATAGAACGAGACCCAATTCGTCGCCCTATTTAGCGCCACATACCAATCTTCCTAAGTTAAACACACCCAACACTGGTTTTCTGCGTGGTTAAGGGTGGTCCCAAAGGTTTAATTACAACGGAAGCCGAGAGAGGGGTGTGGGTTAGTGACTGTATATGTGTGTGTGTGTGTGTGTCTGGTTTGATTCCCAGAGACAACAGTGAGTGATAATTGTGTAATTCGTACTCTTGTTGTTGAACTATGGCGTGTCCCTTGTGGTAGAGAGGAGGTTGAACATTGCACTCATAACTCTGTGTAATTAACATGCTTGTTAAACTCTGCGGAATAGCGGGCCCGCTCTCATCGAGCGTTTCAAGTGGACGGACACAGAATATTTAAGTGGCACAACGATCTCAGTTGTGGACTTTTGGCGAAGAGACGCTTATAAAATCTAGATGAGGAAATTTTAAGTGTTTTTATTTCATTACCCACTTCGGTGGCCGCATGGTCTTAAGGCGCTACTCTCACAATAGGTTTAGACTGCCGAGGGTGGTTAGATCCCGATCGGGTGTACTGAGGGTGGTTTTTTCTTAATGGTTTTCCACTCTCTCTCTCTCTCCACGCACATATAGGTACACTTCCTCTAAATTCAACCTTCCTCATCCCTAACCCATTAGCGTAATTTGTACATAAGCATATAGTCCGAATGGGTTGTAAAACGTGCTGCTGGGTATTACTTGTTATTCTGCGTGTCCCTGCCTATCCGATATATTTGTATCAACATTACACATTATTATGATATGAATGAAGAAAGTGGAAATGAGATGAAATAAACCCGAATTTTAGTAGTGAGGACGTTAAAAATTATTTAGGGAAAAACTGAGTAAACATGGCCAAAATTCAAACCCTAAACTACACATCAACGGAAAACCATACTATACCATCTTGACGTGTAGTTCACTTGTTCACGGATTCAGGTAAATATTATATATGTCTTACTATCTGTTTGGGGTTTGTGCCTATATTATAGCTTTGCTAGTGATTTTATGGATGAGGAAGGCTATATTTATAGAAAATGTGCCCGCATTTGCACGGAGAAAGAGAGGAACACCATTTTGTAAAAAAAAACTCAGTACAACCAACCGGGGCTCGAACCCAATCTCCCTGTTATTGTAAGTCTAGTACGAGAGTGATGCCTTAGAGCATGCAGCCACCGACGCAGGTAAATATATTTAGTATTAAAATTATTTAACCTAAAAACGAAAAATATTTATTGCCACACGTTGCTCTATAGGATCAAGTCATCGTTTAGTTTTATCGGATTCCTTATTCTTTGTCAAGGGTATGTTTTAATTATTAGATATTTAAATTTTATATTCATAAATTGATCCTAATATCAGTGGTGTGCTATGAAATTTTTCCAGGGTAGTCAAAGTTATTTAAAACTGCATCTAATAATTTAATTTAATCTAGCATCGCCTTCTTACTACCCGTTCGTGTTATACGCTTAAGAACTAATTACGTTAATGGGTTAGGGATTGGTAAGGTTGAATTTAGAGGAAGTAAACCCGCATTCACGTAGAGGGAGAGTGGAGAACCATTTAGGGAACCCCAATTCACCCGTTCACCCGACTGAGATTCGAACCTCAACCTCCCCGTCCTTGGCAGTCCGGCTCTCCACGAAACTAGCGCGTTAGCCAACTACGCCACCGAGGCGTATTAAACTGCACCTAATATGTAATGTTCTATTCATTCAACATAGCACGCATTGGTATGGTGTATCCATGTAAGGTATTTAGAGTAAGGCCTTTGTATGACTGATCAAATATAGGATGAACGGTTGAGACAATACATATTACCTGTACTCACAGGTTCAACCAGCTCTGATTTTCCCTGCAATACTTCACGACATAGCAATGCCTTATATCCTAGTTGATAAAGGATTGAACAGAGATTTAACCGTGATTGCTGTGGGTTAGATTACGAAGGGCTACGGATTAACACCCCTGAAGGACCGGTGTAACGAAACAGAAAACGAATAAAATGCTGAATGAGTCAAGGAAAGATTGAACCAATCAGGAATATGTCATTCTAGTTAATGATAGATACACCAATCAGTGTGGTAGATTGGGGTAGAGGGTATTGAAACCATTTTGTTATCTCTGCTATCATGAAACCTTCTCGGAACCTTCTTCTTGTTTGTTTGTTGTTCATTAGACCTTTTTAACCACTTAATTACTGGAAGAGTGCCGACTTTGTTCTTTATCAACCTGTGGTTATAACCCATGTTCGATGCCAGATTATTGAAAGTTTATTAATTAGTAATATCTGAGAGCCTTTCTTAAATATTTAAATTTTACAGGTTCGTGTAATGTTACAATCACAACTGATCTATAAGGAACAATGTGCGACACAACTGTTTCGTTTGATGTGCAAGCAAGCACTATCATATTCGACTGACCCAAAGCAATTTAGTAAAGTGAGTGAGAGTTGAACTGTGGTCCCGCCCGCGTGGAAGCCAGAGAGCAAGACCATGTGACCTGCCCTCTAGCACCACACACGGTGGGCCCAGAGTTCAAGAGCGTGCGGTGACAGTAGAGTAACGTCATACTCTACAGTATCTTACCATTTACATTGATTAATGAGAATCGTAGAAAGTCTAGGGAACTCCCACAGCCACCCTTTTTGAAGGTTGAAACGTCCAAAAAGTTCTTATTGTTTTAATTTTGATAGCTTTCTCAAGAATATGTTTATGGAAGACACTAAACCAGGGGTCTCCAAATATTTTTGATGGAGGTCCGTTTTAAAAACTCTACATACGTCTGCGGTCCGGCGAAACTTTAACAGAGACTCAAGTTCAAACCCTATAGGGCTATACTAATTCAAAAACGTGATTTTATTTCCTTTCAGCTATTTTAATTATTTATTATTGCTGGCCTTCCATGTCTACTACCCGCCCACCACCAAAATAGCATAATTTCTTCTGCTTATCGCGATTTCATCAAGGTCCTTAAAAATGTCTCTGCGGCCCGGATGCGGGTCGCGGTCCGCCATTTAGTGACCACTGCACTAAACTGTCATACAAGGAGTTTCCTGGTTTAAAAAAAAAAGTTATTGTTATGTTACTTTAACAAAATGGAATTTCAAATTGTAATTTAAAAGGAAAGAATCTCACTTCAAATAACCCGAATCGATGGGAAAGTGAAAGGCGTCGGTCTCATCTAATCTGGTCGTTGGCGCAAATATTAGGGTTGTATTTCTGACGTGGTGTACAAATATGTGTGTTTCTTAATGAGTCCCTCCTCTCTATCCAATTAAATGCGAATACATTTCTTCTAAAACGCTTCCAACCACATTCTTAAATCTTTAGCATAAATTTGCGGTTAGTCGGGACGGTTATTAGTACGGGAAGCACAAAACCAACCCTTAAAATACAATTACAAAGTATGACTCCATTTGAAAACTATCATATCAAATTACAGAATGGTGGAATATTATATTTCTCAAGTTTTCTTTTTTGTTTGACTCAAACGAAACTAAAGGTACATAATCTTATAATTTGATTTCAAAGCCGCAGAACTGTTACACCATACACTACGGTATCTCAGAACTTTCATAATCGAATGCCATGTTTTATTGTTTTCAATATCAATGTGTACCAGATTATGTACACAGAACACACTTCAGTATTTAATGATAAGAGGTGTTTCTGTGTAGAACAGCGTGGAACTATCGATTGAGAATATCATGTGTATGTGTAACTATGTGTGATGGTCATACGATGACAAAACTTATCTTACAAAGTTTCTAGTTCCACGTTCATAATTCAATACGTCAAACCATATGATCTTCAACTGTCACTTTTTAAAGAGAGTAAGTAATAAACCCGAGTAAACACAATCTTTATTGTTTTGTCAATATCTATAGTAAAAAATTACATATTTTAAAATATTATAAGCATAATATGATGTAATTAGTTTCTATAATTTAATACACTATACTAACATTTATGTATTATATTTAAATATTCACGAACTAAGCCAGAGCTAAGATAGATGCCAAACATATTTTTAAGTTGCAAACAATATTAAATAAGTAATTTTATAAAAAAGTTCAAACCTAAAAAATATTTCATAGTTTGAATACTTTACTTGTGTAAATATATATATATACATTGTTATTTATAGTTATATGATATGATTACTAAAATGTAGAATAAAATAAGGTCCACCATGGTAGAGCTTAAAACTCAGAATATCATCCAGACGTGACAGATAAGTAAATCTATATTAGCAATTTTTTTCAAAAATATGGCATTTTGATTTTGAAGGCATAGTAAATTAAACATACAAGTAAGAATTTATTTATCACTTTCAAATCAATCACTATTTATGAGCTATTTCATGTTCCAAACTGTTTAATATTATGTCTTAAGCTAAGGTGACTTTCCAATATATTAAAACAAATCCTTATTATATTAAAGGCAGCCTTAGGCGGTGTATTAATCATCATATTTGTTTCAAGCTACTTTTTAGAAAGTGTGAACATAAAACATTTCGATAGAAGTTTTGTTCGTAATTTGCTTAAGTTACATACCAATATAATTGTAAAGTTTCTCATGTTCCTTGTAAAATATATTCACAATAAATTTAAATCTTTAAAAAGTGCTTACACTCTACTTTTTAGGGTTTAATAATAATATGTATTACAAATATTTACATGTCTTTTTTATGCCATGGGTTTGAAATTAATAAATTTACACTATTGAATGCGTTTTAACTATAACAATCCCAATATTTACTTTTTCGCACCCCTTGGGTAGAAAAATTATTGTGATCGTCAAAAATATCGAACGAAAGATTTTGATGGATGTCAACGTTTAGCGGCCCCCTGAACCCGAAAAATTAGTTTTTACGATGCCGTTTGTTTGTTGCTGGGACTAAGCCGGTACCATTTAAAATATAGGGCTAAAACTTGGTATCTAGGATTGTTATAAGATTCTTCAGAGGGATCCTAGGAACTCTCTATCTAACCCTAAAAATTAAGGGATAGTAATTTACTAATGCGTAAAACGAAAAAAATATATATTTTCTCAAAATTTACTCTAAAAATTTTGATTAAATTTCATATATCTGTGCATTGTTTAAGATAACAAAACAAATGTTGCAACATCTTCCCAAGAAATTGACTTTGAGGGAACTTTACACTAGCGGAAATTTACAGTTTTTTATAACTCTGTAACTCTAGAGATTCGAAATAGTTTTTCATTGCAAATTTGAAGAAATATTAAAAATAAAAGACCTTTATTCAAATTATATTTTTATAAAACCAATAGTTTCTGTGATATTGGTAAATATATTTAAAAAAAAATGAAGGCTATACTCTTAAGGGAACAGAGATGTTACTTTTTCCTCAATATGTTTCTGTGACAGTGTACATTATATCATTTTTTTCTCTTTGGTGGAATGTTTCTAAACTAATGTATAACATTTTGTTTCCCATATGGTATTTTACGAGTTTTAATATTATCTCGATTTTTAGACAAAGTAGCGAGAAAGGCTGTGATGTGCACCGTACCATTTATTTATTTTTAAAACATGCCTCAAAAAATTGCATAGTTTTAAATTTATTCAAACTTAATGGCCATGAACAATAATTGTATGGATGCGGAGATTATTTTTAACAGTACAAAGATCACTAACAAGCCAGTTTAGATAAATATATTATAATACAAATATATATTAAATTTATAATGATAAAAATTAGATAAAAATAAGAGCAAATGTTTAAAATACCCAATTTAAAAAAATAGTTTTTTATAAACAATTTAAGCTAAAATATAAATTTTATGTCACAAATTAAATACAGGGAATTACCTTAAAATGGGCCTAAATCTCGTTTTAGTTTCTTTTTTATTTTAAAAATCAAACTTCAAAAGTTTAGAGTTAGCACTGTTTACACAACGGCGAAAAGGGCAAATTACTGAGAGAGAAAAATTCAGGACTACTTGATGTTCTATAAATGCCCACATCAAGCATGTAAATCTTTTGGCCCATTTTCTGGCACAATGTAACATGTGAATATTAATGGGGGGATGTAAGGAACGCGAGATAAGGCCAGTGTTTTTGAAATTTTTATAGGAACACAATTTTTTTTGACTAATATTTAAAAAAAAATTGCTTCTGTACAAAAATAAAGAAAATATAGTTTAATTTTATCCACATGGTGATATCAACAGTTCTTGAATATTGGTCAAGCGTGTCCTGAAATACAACGAAAACATTTTCTTTTAATTTATAATTGGTATTATCTAATGCCGTTATGCTCATCACCGATATTAAAGAACTGGTGATATCAACAACTGAAAAAATTTAACTCTATGTTTCTATTGGAGGAATATTTTATTTATTTTGCCATAAAATTATTTTTATAAAAACTGTAAAAAAAACAATTTTCTGGCGTCCCCTTCACTCCAGCCATAATTTGAACCAAAATAAAATGCGGCCTGGTTCTTATATCTATTCAATTCTTAGAAATACACCATTTTGCAAATATAAAATCTCAAAAATAGACATGATTTTGATAAATCTAACATGTAAATTAGATGTAAATAATATGTAAACACAATTCATCAATAGCGATCAATTTTCAATTTTTTTAAAAATCTGCGCTAGATATATATGCAAAGTTTTATACCACATACATTTGTGAGCAGTTGTTTTTCTCATATGGAAAGAAACAAAGAATCAGGAAAAACACGGCTTATGAACATAACACAAGATTTAAAGATTGGTATTCATACAAATGCTTAAAATAAAAGTAGAGGGTAAGTGTGATTGTTTTGTATATGTTCTCAGTTTTTTACTTGTAAAAATATAGTAAAAATTTACTAAATATGGTGACAATTTAAAATAAATGGTACGGCACACCGCACAGACTTTCTCTCTCTTTCTATAAAATCGTAAGATTTCTGAACGGAATAATGTACATTGTATCATCACCACTCCACATAAGAACACGCATAAAATAATATACAATGATATAGAATCAATGAGAAAAGAGGCCTATCTTTGTCCACCTAAGAAAATTTCAAACAGTTTAATGTCTTCCAAAAGGGTCAACCCTTCGTATTAAAATTTCGATTTCTGGTTAAAATTTTAACATTTTAAAAGACGTTGCAGATCTTCAAGTCATCGCATTGATATTTAATTATTCATTTATACATTTTGACCAATAAAAAATGTAAATATTGACTATTGAGTCTAAAATGGAGATAGATCATTGCTATGCAAACATTTCTCCTAAGAG
>CABFWB010000381.1:156040-184001 GCA_902151455.1 Timema bartmani | reverse complement strand
AAAAAAAAAAAAAACTCTCCTGAAACTGTAGATATAACTGATTATATAAAAATGGAGAGATAAGAAATAATAATGGAAAAGCGAAAATAGTTTGAGAATATAACAGAATCAATATAATATATTAACTTTCCTTTTTAAATCAACATATAATGAAATTCGAAGCTTGCTGCCTTTAAATGATACAACATGATTCCCTCTCTCTTGTTTGGTCTTTATCTTTTCTCTCACACGCTAGTTCTCTTGATTGCTACTAGAGGCGCCAGCTTTAACACAACAAAGACCATGGCCTCCGTACGGAAAACACTGTTTTTAAATAATATTGTCCATCTAGACGAAAATTGAAAGTTTCAATTAACTCACACTGGTAAATGCCTAATATACTACCCCCCAGTGTTTATTTATATACTTCCATGTCTTCTTATATTAGTAGAACGTTCAGCTGCCATGTTTGTTTATATTATACAATAAACGTTATGGAAATACGGCACTCTCTGCTAACTTTCAAAGCTCCAGTCCTCTTATATTAGTAGAACGTTCAGATGACGGGTTTGTTTCTATAAAATCAACGTTACGGAAATAAGGCATTCTTGGCTAACTTTCCAAGTTACATTTTCTCGTATATGAATAATATGTACACTTAAAATTTATGAGAAAGTTACTAAAATAGCGAGGGGAAAGGTCTGTTATGTCTCACTGTGCACAGAATAGAAGACAAACAGTGAATCAAAATCGCATAAAATATATCCTTGAAATTAAACTTAAGGTAACCCCAGAACTCCTAATTCCCCATTCGAGAAACTCCAGTAATC
Source organism: Timema bartmani (assembly GCA_902151455.1). Classification (NCBI taxonomy): domain Eukaryota; kingdom Metazoa; phylum Arthropoda; class Insecta; order Phasmatodea; family Timematidae; genus Timema; species Timema bartmani. Next base: position 183,192 of record CABFWB010000381.1, on the reverse strand, counting down.
CCCCCTTTTACACACACAGGATGGGAAGTTAATTACAAACCAGCCCCTTGACATGGCGCATTGTGGTGACGGGGAATTTTAGTTGATAGGGATTCGATTTTCAGAAGTGTAACAGGAGCTCATCTCTCAACGAATGAAAGCATACAACATGGAGGCGCAATTACAGTGTTCCAGTCAGGTGGCATAATGGGTGAAGGGGATGTTGACGCGCTCCAAAGGAGATAGACATTATGATACGTTTTGGTCTCGAACTTTTGGAGATCAATTAGCTTGGATTGAAATAATTGTGTAGATAGACGATAGCAAAACTAATATCACTGTGTTGATATAATAAAATCAGCCTTTTATAAGCAATATTTTTTAGCGGTTAATACAATTTGTTATATTATTTATATGTGTATATATACATTATATATTATATTTTACAGGATTCCTAAACAAGATCGTGAACTTTTTTTCCATGATATTTCAAGGACTTTTCAAGGATTTTATACAATTCCTCCAGGACAAGTGTATAAAATAATCATGGCAAAATACATATCATTACATAATTTCTCTAATTTAATGCAGGCTCCCAACACCACTACACCTACCCCTTTCCACACCCTTTATCAATTTTTTAATGTATTACATGACCTAATGAATTATTCAAAATAAATAATACGGAACCCCGCACGGACTTTCTCGATCTACTGTTTAAAAATGGAGATATTTAATCGTAACTTGTAATATATGTGAAACTAAATAGTATACACTAGCAAAACCAAGCATAAATTGCACTATACTTATGTAAAACATTTTTTGAGTCCCCGTTTTAAATTTTTATTTTTGAAAAATTAATGTCCTCATTTGTATGTTTGGACTAATAAAAAAGATTAATATTGGGTCCACAAGAGTCAACACTTTGTATTAAAATTTCTATTTCCGATTGACATTTTATTAGGTGTTGCACATCTTCAGGTCAGCGCATTGATATTAAATTCCTCAATTATAAATTTTGACCAATAAAAAATGTAAATATTGACTATTGAGTCCAAAATGGAGATAGTACATTGCTGTACAATCATTTCTCCTAATAGGTTTAAGGAAAAATAATATTAATTTTTGAGAGAATTATATTTAATTACCCTAATGGCATTGGAGAATTATTGCTTTAAAACTTAAATAGTATATCTTTACAACTAAAGCTCACAAAATAGTATTAATATATTTGCCAATATCTTAGAAATGGTTGATAAAAAGGTTTTTTATTTTTAATAGTAGTACAATTTTGCAATGATAAGTTACTTAGTATCTCAAATAGTTGCGGAGATACGGAAATTTCCACTCCTGTAAAGTAACCTAAATTAATTTCCTGGAAAAATGAAAGTAGCCAGTTTATTTATAATATTAATCAACGCCTAGATACGAACTATAATCAAAATCGTTAGAGCCGATTTTGAGAAAATTGATTTTTTCTCTTTTCGTCCTCTATAAACCTACTCTTAATTTTAAGTTTAAACAGACACACAGATAGATGGCATTGTAAAGACCATTTTTAAGCGTTCGGGGGCCATGAGACGTCGACATCCGTCAACATTTCAGGTTGGATTTTTTTACGGTCGCAATACTTTACCTTTAGTGTTCGAAAAGTTAAAAATTATATATATTTGCGTATATCTTAAAAGTTATTTATTTTATGAAAATATCTTTCGGATAGAATATTTGTATTATAAATAGATCTACATATTTGTAATGATAATTAATTTCATATATCAATTAGTTTTGGAGATATGATAAAAAATGAGAATTTACGCTTCAGACCGGTACTCTTAAAATCATTTTGCCGAAATATTGAGAGTAGCCATTTTGTTTGTAATATTTACAAATGTTTATAAATGAAAATTTAATCAAAATCGACTTTTTCTCTATGTCCTTCAGTAAACTACCATTAATTTTAGGGGTAGATATGCAATTCGAAAAATATCTCGGGGAAACCCTATGAAAACCCTAGACACCAAGTTTTAGCCTGATCGGTAAAATAGTTTAGGCTCTAGTCAGAGGTAAAGACAGACAGACAGAAATTCAAAAATCACTCTTTCGGATTCAGTGAGTCATGAAACGTCAAGCTTCATCAAAATCTAGAGTTCTATTTTTTTGACGATAACAATACTTTCTCTACATGTAAGATAGCGAGAAATAAAAATTAAACATAACATAAACTCACTTGCAAATAATTATTGTTGAAAGGTGGGTTTCCCCTTTTAGAGTGATGAGTTAACGGCTGGAGGCTGTATGTTGTGTCTGTTCTATTTAGTTTATAAGTCATGTGCAGATATATTCAATCAGTTTAGAAAGTGCACTTTAAATACTCCAACTATCATCAGTCATATTGTGCATTGTAAATTACAAAACAAAAATAATATTTATAAAAATTACAATTATACAATCCCGTTTTATATTAATGGATGATTCATTGGATTGGTAAATAATTTAAAGCGATTTAAAAGAAAAAGGAGGACACAGGAATTTTCAGGTCAACCTAAAAAATTACAGGAAAAGATTGGAAAAAAGAGAAATTTTATATCATTTTCAGGCCTGGAAGAAATATTTTAAATTTCAAGTTTTCCATTACACGTAGGAACCCTGTTTTAGCACGACGTCTTACAACCTGTACAGGTTATACAAATACGTACTAATTACGCTTATATATTAGGGATACGGAAGGTTGAATTTAGAGGAGGTGTACTCACATTTGCATGTAGGGAGGGTGAAATCCATTTAGGAAAATCTATCCTTAATACACTCGACCAGGATTAAACCCCAATCATCATCAGCGGTCTTGTCTATTGTGATAGTAACGTCTTAAGACTATGCGGTCACCGAAACTTAATGGTTAATACAATTTGTATTATAAAAACTTACACTTTTTTTACCATTGCTTTTAACTATCTTTCTAGGATATGAATATTTTAATTTACTGTAATGGTTTAGGAATGAAGAAAGAAGGATTTAGGGGAAATGGACTCAAATTTGATGGGAGGGAGAGTGGGAAACCAATTATGAAAAACTATACCCAATGAAACTGTTAGGAATTTGAAACCTGACCTATCTGTCACAGATAAACCAGACTAGATGAGTGTTATATTTAATCCATATGCCCTCAGATTTGGTAAACAGACATTTTATGTCATAAATATATATTTTAAAGATAAGTTTTTCCATGATATTTGTCTACATAGTTCAGGTGCCTTGCATCAGAAACCAACAAAACCTAGGAAAAGAATTTTGGTTGAGTTGGGATGTATTCAATCTAAGACTGTGCAAGTAGGCATTTTACACTTCGAGTCGATATCGAATTAAAACTAATTTTATTTCGAGATCGAGTGGTATAGAGCAATATTTGCATAATAAATATTTCAAGCTTAATTTCTGTAATATAACCATGCATAAACTATAATTAAGTACAAATGCAATATTTTTAGAACATTTTTTTGGAGAAAAATCTATATCACACAAACTCAAGTTTTCAAATTAATTTAATATAGTTGTACAATTAAAAAAAAACTACGCTGACCTGTTGGTCTAGGGGTAAGGTGTCAGACTTCTGTGCTGGGGGTCCGGGGTTCAATCCTCGGTCCCGGCACAGATTTATCTGATTTCCAAACCCTTCCTTCACCTCTGACAAGACGTGTATTAATCACAACTTGTGAATGTGAGGAATGCCAGGCCTCCACCGTGGTTCGGATTCCACGTTAAACTGTAGGTCCTCCATTTCATCTCACAATCACCCTACCATCACACATTAGTGTAAGTGCGTATAACCCGAACGGGTAGTAAGACGCGGTGCTAATAATAATAATAATAATAATAATAATAATAATAATAAACTAGACAATAGGAAATACTGAGTGGTTATATTTGCTATAGAACAGGAAATGTATATTAAAATTGAATAAAATTAATTAAATCAAGAATTTTATAGAACATTTTTGTAAAAATCTTTGATTATAATTTTATTTAAGATTGACTCGAACTCGAATTTTCGAATACTCTCGCACCCCTAATTAAAACTATATTTCAAAACATCGTGTTGAAGTACATGTCTTGCAGTACACAATCATGCTCTAAACGGAAAGGTTGTAGTTCGAACCCCTGCTTGTGGCACAGATGATTATTTAGCCACATATGATTTAACTCGGTGATTTTATAATCCTCTATACAAGCTAGGACCACCTAAGTGATCTTATGTTCAGAGTTCCTGGCTACAGACCCAGAGGTTCTGAGTTCGATCCCTGTCACTTCCAGATTTTTCTCTAAAGTAGTGGGTCTGAAACGGGTTCAACCTCAGCCTCGTGAGGACAAATGAGAAGCTACTTGAATAAAGAAGTAGCTGCTCTTGTCTATAAAGCTGAGATAAACGGTCAGAGGGTTCGTTTTGCTTACCATTTGACACCCTCAATCCTCAAATGTTGGCACTATCTTAGGCAACATACGACGGCCGCTCGGTAGGTATAGCTCGCTTGCGGGCTGACACCATGGAGTTTTTTTAAGTATATATATAGGCCTACATAATTTTCTCTAAGCTAGTCTCCACAGTCCTACCTATAATATTACGTAGTAACTTTTTCCCAACACGTCTTAATTCCCGTCCGAGCTATACGCATATTTATATAAATTAGGTCAGTGAATTATGGAGCAAAAGAGTAGACTTTAAAGTAGACTTATTCGAATTGGCGTAGAGGAAGCTGCAGAAACAATTTTTATAAAAAAAACAACCCAGTGAACCCGGGTGGGATTTAAACCACAAACAACCCATTACTGGAAGATAATACTAAATTTGATTGGCCTTTAGACCACGTGCCTCCCGGTGTGGGTATCGCTAAAAGATTAATGTAGCGAAAAAAATGTATTTTCATATAATTGATAAAAATTCCAATGGCAATGCACTCACTCCAGATTAGAATAGAAAACCCTTGAGAAATTATGTCTGTAACTACGATCTTTTGTTCGTTGTTCCACATCACAATCTCTCTTTCGCAAAACCTTATTATTTCCTGTGACACCACGCTTCCTAAGGGCGTTCTTTCCTCAAAACACACACACACACACTTAACTTAGTTAAACCGACTCATATACAACATACAACATGCTCCCTTCCTTCTTTACTGTCTCCTCTATCCTTCTCGCAATATTTTTTCCTTCTCTTGGTTATCTTTCTTTCACGAGTATCCTTCTTTTCTATCTTAACTATCGTCTCTATTCGTCTGTCTCTCTCATCGTCCTTTCATGGTTTTTCCCATTCTATATATTAGCTGCCTCTCTTCCCCCTTCTTCACCCCTTGGTGACCACTTTCCTTGTACGTATATTCGTCTTTCTTTATACTTGCACCTATCCTCTTTTCTCTCTCTCTCTCTCTCTCTCTCTCTCTCTCTCCAACGTCTTAACCTCAACAGTCCCCAGGAGACCAATATGTCTGTCTTACGCCACGACGCACAGACAGACGGTATATACAGACATCCACATACACATACATTAACAGGAGAAATAAGTAAAGTGTTCTAAATCACAAATTCGAGATGTTTTTATGCAGCTTTGGGAGACAACCAGTGGCTTTGCATAAAATAGTTTTATTTTAAATCAATATGCAGAAATAAGCTTGATGTTTATAGATGAGCTATCCTAAATGTGTGAGTTTATCGAAGAGGAAGATGTAAAACCACCACCAATTAATATGTACAGAACAAATATAGTTACAGTATTGGTGGTTCCATTTTGTTTGCCAATGCATGAATATTAATGAAACGGTTAATAAATACGATAACCAAATCTCAGATTTAGATATATAGTATTTTAATTATATTAGTATTTAATTAACATTTCACACAAATGACATTTTTTAAATATTGAGTCTTTTTTTTTTCCTAAAAAGGATTTCGTTCTTTAGAACAGTGTTCTTAAAATAAATACGTTACATTTCCTTCTTAACTATTACTTTATTTTATGACGCGAATAATAAAGCAACTGTGTTTATGTTATTACGGCCGTTTTAGTAAAATGTGAGGTCTAGGGCAAAAAAAATTGGAGACCCCCTTTTGTACGGCAGTTTTTCAGTTTTAGCATTAAGCCTTTATAATATATTGATACGTACTCGGTACTTATATGAAGTATTTAATAATTTCTCATATTTTATTGAATATTGATCAACCCATCATTAAATGATTGTACTTTATTAAATGCAAACAAATTAAGTTACATAAGTAAATTCCTCTCTGTACCATTGCACTGTTAGTTTTCTGTGGACCGAAAGCGGTAGAACAATGGTGGCGTATTCTACTGTAGAATAACGTAAATCTTAAATTACACAAAATCAGGGTTTTCAGGAATCTGGAATAGAATCCAATCACTAAGCGAATACTTATTGCTGTTAATTATCTGTACATTATTTGATTCGAAATCTAGAATAATAACTATAATTGAATTTAATAACTTTTGGAGGAAATGGGGCCCCCTGGAATGTGAAGCCCAGGACAATTTCCCCCTTTACACCTCCCCCCCCCAATACACATGGCCTTTATAACAGCTACCGAGACTATATCTTCCATTTTAAACTTTCAAAATAACTATACATTCTTTACATCTTTTAAACTACATAAAAAAACCTTTTGAGATATGCATAAAATCATCACTTTTATTTTCATGTTAAAGCTAAATTTAATTAAACATAATATCTTAAAGAAAAAGCTTGTCATGAAGGCGATGAATTTAGGATTATTCTAGGAGGATAATTTCCTCTTCCTCCAGACATATAGAAGCAACCCATACAGACTAAATCAATGTCCCCGCGGAGTTAAGTTACGGTCTTAGGGCAGGGAACCAAGTTCACATCCCTGCAACCATACATAACTTATGTCTAGATATTTTTTTTGGTACTACTACAGCATATGAAACACGAGTTACAGCATAAGGTCTTAACTTACACCCCAGTGGTAGATTTGAGGGGGGTGAGACGAAGTTACACGAATTTGAGGTGTAGGAGGAATAGAGGAAGAGCTGTAAATCGTTTTCTCCTTGATTCAGTGAAGAACGATGCTTTGTATAGTAAAGGGAGGGGGAGCGTTATCCCCATTTCCCTATGGAAGGGATTTAACAGATGGAGTGTGAGGGGCATTCAGGATTTATAGGTCCCTTATTCTGACCCTTTGCATCAATGGTTTTCTCCCGGAATCCCCGCTAACAACGGCGTTAAAATGGTGATTGTAATTTAATGTCGGCGCAATGTAAGAATAATGCGAGCACCGCTGGAGTAGAATTTCAGAAAAGAATGAGATTGGAAGATTCATTGTACCAAACTTGTGTAAACCTCCTTATATGAGGAAAATTACTCTTCTGAAAACAGCTAACATTTGTAATATACATTCAAACCATATGTGTTATTGAATTTCTGAGTTTAAGGGTAAACACCTTTCTATATTTCATTAGCTATACCATCCAACCATGCTATTAAATTTACCAATATGTCATAAGCTTATTTTTAAAGTACTAATGGACTTTGTATGTATTTGGTTTTGATATTGCGTTTTTTTTATTATACTAAAAAGCTCGAGGTCAACAATTTTCACGATAGCAATATTTTTTTTTTCATGAGAAATTAAAACAAAATCAATTTGCACTTTTGTAAAATAATGTCGTCACTTTTAATGTACCACATTTGTGTAGTTTTAATTGATGTTAATATTGTGATTGCCAGTTAATTAAACGACCTCAATAGAACTAACCAGCTTTTTGCACATAAAACAAAGTAGCTGGATATATATCCGGCGCAATACGAGGAAACAACAAATCGCACCTCAACTTTAAACATCGTTCTTAAAACTCAACAAAGTAGAAAGCACTAGATTATTTTCCTAAAGCTTAAACCTTACAATTTCTCATTATTACCGACTAACATTTATTTTTATACTAGCATGCATTTTTTTCAACTGATACTTTTCTAAAATAATATCTTATATTACATTGAAATGGTAGTATTGCCTTAATTGCCTGATGTACGAACAATCAATTTTTTACTTTTCATTAATATTTAGCTTTAAAGTAATTTACAACAATTGACCAATATATATATTTTTTTGATATTACTAAAGTAGCAATATAGTTTAGCAAAAAAACTAATATATGAACTTAAATCTAAAAACTAAACAAATGACTATATTATTTTTTAAGATTGCTTCAATTTCTTTTGTTTTATAAATCTATACTCTTGATACTTTACATAATTCTGATTTTTGTGAATCGAAACTGTAAATTTGTGAAAATTTAATTTCAAATAGTAGAATTAAATTGTACTTTTTTACTTAATGTGTTCATTTTAGTTTAATAAAGGTTCCATACACGCTTTAATTTGAACATATCTCGATTATTGAACTAACGAGTGTTAGTTTGTCAAATTAACGATTTATTTCGTCCAAATCGTCTGAAACAGATACAATTCTCTATGATTAATTAGTGTTTTGAATCACATAGTAAATGATTTTCACAAATCTATATAGAATACAACTTCCAAAGTTGGCCTAAATCAATTTAAATAAATAAATTGGGGTCAGTATCGTTTATAACATTTAAATGTATTCCTATTATATACATAAAAAAATTGGTAATTTTTAATACTTTAAGACTAATGTTAAGGAAAAATATGTAATTCTCTAGATAATAAAGTCTCTTAATATATTGTAAAAGATAATATAAGCCCTAACTTTCTAAGTTTGGCAAAGGCAAGTAATATAATTTTATTTTTTACTCTGATTATCTACCTATTTTAAAATATATGTTTGTCAAATAGGTGTTTTGTTGGGACATAAGAATACCCTATCTAAGTCCATAAAACCATATAAATACAAGCAAAGCTTTGCAAAAAAATTATTTTAGAGTATAAAATATCTTTTATTTATTTACAGTTGCATCCTTAGCATCAAATTTATAAGAAGTAGCTTACGAATGAATAATTATTATAATTAACATATTTACTAAGTTTGATTTAAAACAAATGCTACACAAAAATGTATATGCAAGAATTTGTTCAAAACTCTTTAAGCGACTTAAAGGTTAAAGAAAGAACACACCCACTTATTTGCATACAGGCTCATCTAATCCTTTTCCCTTGTATTATCAATAACCGCCTCAACCAACTTCGGTAGCCGCATGGTCTAACGCGCTACTCTCGCAGTATATTAAAGACGGATTCACACTGAAAGGGCTGTGCTCTGGCTGTGCCGTACTGCAGACAATCTCGAACAGGTCACTTCCATATGAGTGACCTTTAAAGACCATTGTTTGGTTCACACTGAGAGGGCTGTGCGCCTACCGTGTTGGGAGAAAACTTTTGATCAATCCAATACGACACAGTTGGAGCACAGTAGGTGCACAGTCGGCGCACAACCCTCTCAGTGTGAACCAAACAACGGTCTTAAAAGATCACTCATTTGGAAATGAACTGTTCGAGACTGTCTGCAGCACAACACAGCCGGCGCACAATCCTCTCAGTGTGAATCAGTCTTAATCCTGTTAAAATGTTCAAATAACTTAATCTTTTGAGGCATATACTTTAAATAATTGTGTTCTATATCAAATTAATTTTTCTTTGATGATTTGAAAATCAAACAAAACTTTGCTTACATCCATTACTTTATCCAGCCTATGGTCTGGGTCAGTAGTTTATTCAAGCTATATATTTTCCACTACCGGCTGTCATAGCTTCATATGCCTTATAATCTAACTTAAGACTAGGACAGGAACAACATCCAGTCCCCGGACGGTAATCTATCAATGTGAGATGGTAAATCCACATTTAATCAATGACAAATTTTTTGGCCATGCCAAGAATTGAACCCGGGACCTATAGCTCAGTAGGCAGACACGCTACCAACTGAGCCAGGGCATCGGATGAATTTAAAAAAACTATTATGGGCTTAATTTTTTTTTCAAGATTTATTCATACACAATTTGAAATTAAAAAATTATATTTAGACTGAATGGCGAGACTGCTATGTAGATGCAAAATATTAGAAGCAAGAACTGGTCTATATTCACTAAAGAGTTGAAGTACGACCTTCAACTAACCTAAGAAAAGTCGGCCGCCTTCTTTGTAAAAACAATACAGAACTTACGAAGAAGTAATTTCGAAGAAAGAGCTTTCAAAGATAAAATAAGAGAGAAAAAAAGACGAAAAAAATAATGTAAATTTAAAGGGGCGAAAAAAATAATACAAGAGGACATACTCCCATTGTGGCGTCATTTACATACAAATCATTTCCAAAGCATCAAGCGTTGGAGGTAAAGTGAACGAATACGAGAGAAGCGAGGATCCTTCAGCGATGATAGCCAGAATAGTCCTTCAAGAAATTGGATTTCTTTCCAATCTGTCAGTGCGAGTTTAAACCTAGAGGACAAAGATTTAAAATGGTAGCTATCAAACTTTATTACGATCTCAAATGAGTATTACATATTTGTAGCTCAATGAATACCTGATGAAAAATTGATATATTGCTATTATTTTAGTACCAGTAAACACTTGCGAAACTTTCGCACATTCAAACTTCCCCTCCTACCCCCAAAAAAGTTAAAGTTATAGTATTTTGTTGGGTTGTTGAAATTAAATACTCGGCGAAGTGTATACACAAAATAGCAAAGAGAGTTTATTTTCGGTTATTGATACAAAAATATTGTTAGATTTTTCTTTTAACTTAAATTTTAAGCAAACAATGTGTTTTAACGCAAACTGACTATGTTATGTCAGAAGTCGGTAAACAATCCTATCCACTGATACCTTATTCATCGCCTGTAAGCTTTGTATTATTTGAGAAAAAGGTATGTTGAAAATGGAAATAATATATAGGATTATAAATCAAACTTATCTTTAGTCACTCTAGAAACACAGCTTAAATCAGTGGTCATGATGAAGATCAACTAGTTAGTACTCTCAGATCTTACGTGGAAGGTTTTTAACTCTGTCAGGATGCAATACGTCTGTGATTCTCATATTCATCATAGTGAGTTTCTTTAAGGTGAGGATGCAGGGAACGTCAGAAAAAATAAGTGTTTTTGAAGTTTTAATGTCAGTATATAGCATATATATATACATATATATATATTTTTTAATTTACAATGCGCATATATTTTAGTTTTAGAACAGTTTGGTTTTTGGTACCAACGGTTCTTCATAAGGAACAGGAAACAATTTTAGTTACCGGCTTCGGTGGTCGCATGTTATAAGGCGTCACTTTCGTGCTGGACTATAACACTGATTACAAGGAGATCGGAGTTGGAGTTGCGGTCAGTTGTGATGATTTTCTTATGCGAAATGGTTTTCCACTCTCCTTCCACGTAAATTTGGGTACACTCCCTCTAAATGTATCCATCCTCATCCCTAACTCATTGGCGTAATTAGTACATATGTGTATTACCTTAACAGTTAGTTATACGTGGTGCTAAATAAAAACTGTAAATATAAAATCTGTAAATTGTTTATTGATTCTTAGCTATACGAGTTCAAAATTCTTAATAAATACAAATACTAAATCAACATTCTCAAATATACATATCTTAATATTAATAGGCATATTTTCTTGAAGTGTAACTTTAATAAATATCGCATTTATTTTGAGAAAAGGAAGTTTTCATTTGTCAACCTAGTGACGTCCAATTTACATTTATTTGTGGAAACAAATCTGATTTACATGAGATTTTTTGATTTAGCATGAAAACATATCCATTTAAATAAAACTAAATTTTTACATAAGCTTAAATTAAAATGATTAATTTAGATTATCAAATATTGAGGAGTTGCACTGTATGTATTTTAGATAAAATAAAAATATAGTTCGATAATGATAGAATATATATGCACATATGTGTGTGTGTATGTGTTGGTCTAGGTAGGTTTCGAATCATTATCACATTATGTAAACCATTTATATATAATCACTCTCAAAATATGGAAATCATTTATTACACAACCATGTATATGGAATACATTAAATGCATTTCCCTTTCTTTAAACGTGTTTACTTTTCAAACTAATAACTTTATGACGTTTTGTTATTTCTTCTTTAATTAAAAAATCTATAAAACACATTGTTAACTGCATTAATAAAATAGGTGCAATGCCTGTAAAAGGAAAAGAGTATTTTACAACGACATGTGAGAGCACAACATATCATATTCCCCAAAGCAAGGGAGAAACTTCCCCATCATATTATACATACAACCAACATTTTTTGTGCTCTACTGTCAAAAAGTGTTCACTCCCTCTCCTTTTTTTCCGCATCGATCCACTGCATATGGTTAGCTGTTTGCGCATCTTAGCCGTATTCTCCACATTGGGAAACGTTTCTAGTGATGTATATATACCGGGCCCCAATACTGTCACCAATATTTCTGACAGGCCTCTCAGAATTTTTCTGTGCGATACGGACGAATACATCTCCAACAGTTTTTAGCTACACCTCTCTACTACAGCGTCAAACGAATCCCACTTCTGCCACCAACCAAACCCCTTGTTTGCTTGGCATCCTCCCTTTCGGATGTTCCCGTGTAATACCCACGGAAACGCACGAACCATTCTCCTTGGCTTCTTCCCCGCACCGCGAAATCCCCGGCAATCCGGGCTCACATTGCTGATGGGTTCACGGAGAAGGGTTGGAAGGGAGTGAACAGCGTAACGAAAGGGATGCAGTGATGGGGGTGGGAAGTACGCAGAATCCAAAGTCCCGGGTTCTCTAAACTACGCAAGCAGCTCCACCCAAAAGTTACTAACCGTACTAAAGTCGTTATACAACGTCAATATACATAAGTGCATTTTATATTGTGTTAAACATATCATCATTGACTATCGGCTTTATTAAATCATTTTATAATATAATTTTGCTGTGGCTTATGGAACAAATTATTTTGTTATTGTGAATGTATCCTGATATAAATATGCTGAACTTAACTCTAAAAATATGAGTTAAATTAAATAGCTTATAGCTTATTAAATAGCTGAATAGAATGCAAACTTTTTGAAGTAAAAAAAAGAAAAGAAAAAAATGTGTATCTATAATCAAGTATAATTTAAAACTAAATTATAGAGTACATTTTTATTTGCAAGTACGTCCAAATAATAAATGAGAACACTTAAAATGATAAAAAGAAAAACCTTCTAAGATACCAATAATAGCCACCGGTGACTCAACTGTATGGAAAAGGGTCGAAGAATGTTAGATATCAAGACATTCTTTTACTTAGAAAGTATATGGAAATTCATTTAATTGAAAAACCATCCCAAGAGTGGTTGATTAAGACCAACACAATTTGTTTTTACTAGCTAACTGGTTTTAATAATTACAATAGTTAAAACCATACTTTTTATGTACAGTACATTATACTCACATAGAACAACCAAGATATTCCGTAATAATTTAGTAATCTTTAAAATATTATCTCTTCCACGACGAAATTATCAACTTTTTTCCACACTTTATTAATTCAGCTATTCCAAAATGGTTTGATATTTTGACTTTTGTTTTCATACTAAGTCTTGTTTCAACAAAGAAATACATTTAAATATAAATTCAATGTTGTACAACTAACAGCTTTCATCTCTTTATTGAAGCCAAAGATTGAGGAGTTTTTGGAAGAATATGTCGAAGCACTTTGTGCTGGACGTGGAGAGGTGTATTTCCAACGAAATTTACATTGCAACACCTTGGTATGTTCACGAGGTTTATTTTCAGCAATAATAATAACAACGCAACAATAGTCAGTCGTCACAGCACTTTGATATGGCTGTTTATAAATTTATTTTCCATGATATTAACGATAAAACAATATCGAGCAGTCACAACACTTTTGTATGGCTATGGGGAGGTCCATTTTCAACGATACTATCACTATAACAACAGTCAATCGTTGCATCACTTTTATTTAGTTATATGAGATCTATCTTATACAGTTCTATGTCTTAACAATTCAACGTTAATCAAACGTCACCTCCTTTGGCTCTGCCCATGTAGCGGTATATTTTAAATATCACTGTGCCTTTACAGTATAACAATAGGCAGACATCACAACCCTCTGGTCTGGCCATGTGGTGGTTTATTTTAAATATCACTGTGCCTTTACAGTATAGCAATAGGCAGACATCACAACCCTCTGGTCTGGCCATGTGGTGGTTTATTTTAATAGAGCATGTGCCTTAACAATATGATATGACAATTTAAATGTGCCATGCATAGGTACCGTTTGAATATTCGTACGAGGTAACGATGTCATTAAATACGGTCATAGCTGTAATATGATGTACGCCAAGGACCAACATATTAAAATGCAAACAGTGCCTTAGAATGTCAATATCAATAATGAAAATAATTTAATCACTAACATGACCATTCACACTCAACTTCCAATAACCTTTTAAAAATACCTTATAAAAAACTACAACATACCTAAACTTAAGAAATATTTATCCTCAAACGAAAATAAATATATTAAACACTAGATGTAAATAGAATAAATCAACATGATATAAAGAATCTAAAACTTCTTAAACAAACAATGACCATCATATAAACTTAAAAATAAACAATACAAATAACAATATGAAACGTCTTTAATATAAACAACCCTCACAATAACAAACCTTCCATTACAGAAAGATCTCGTACAATTTACCAATGTATCAGACTATTATTATAACTATTATTATTATTTATTATCTCATTACAAACAATCTCAAAGCACCTTAATGTATCCAACTTTCTTAAACACCTTAAGACGAATAACCCCTTTCCCCCACAACAAACAACACCCTTAGACGTACTTATACAATATGTCAATGCGAACAAGTAAAGAGTGTACTTGAATCTGTGGTTTCGTTGACTAAGTGAGGCCTAACAGTTTTCTGGCATCTGCATGCTTCAAATGCCAGCCGGGCGTCTCGCTTGTTGGCTGGATGTTAGATCTAGGTAATGTATAGTACTGCCGTAAACATGTATCGCAAAACCAGCCACTTTGTCTTGCGGTAATCTAGTGCGAGACAAGACCTCATGCAGGTTCAAGATGATCGTGCGCGCTACTGCGCATGCTTTAATACATGCTCACGACTTTAATATGACAGGTGAGTGTGCGGTAGCCGCTTCAGATCGCAACTCAAAATTAACCTCTGAAAACTGCTAAAAGCAATAATCTCGAAAATACCAGACAAGAACCCACCTCAGTGACTTAGTTAACTAACTCGCAAGTTTCGTTTTGAGCTGAACCGCCGAGGACGGGGAGATCGAGGTTCGAATCTCTCTCGGGTGAACTGGGAGTGGTTTTCCCTAAATGGTTTTCCACTATCCCTCAATGCAAATGTGGGCTCACTTCATATATATTCAACTTTCCCAATCCCTAGCCTATTAGCGTAATTAATACTTAAGCTTATAACTCGAACGGGGTAGTATGACGCGATGCTAAGTATAAGTACTAGAAAAGTATGCGGCCCACCTAAATGTCAGGCTGATATAATTTATGACTTGCTCATGAAGGATTGAATTAACGGCTGGAAGAACTTTTTTCTTATTAAATTATTTCCCCACTGCTTCTTTACGCAAATGTGAGTTTATTACCCCTATATTATACCTTTTATATCCTTAGTGTAGTTAAAATACGTATATAAAGGGTGCTGCATGGAGAAATAACATGAAAAAATCAATGTACACTGCGGTGTAATGGAAGATTAGGATATGTTAAGGCTACCATGAAGGGGATGAATGTTTATATACTTTACTTCTAGAGTTATATCTACTTGAAAGATTTGTTACTCACATATTAGTGTTCCGGCGTTACATTACTCTCGGTGTGGAATGGGGCTGATAGCTCCAAGGCAAATTAGGATGCTGATTATTAAACTTGATTTTTTATTATGATAGGGGATACAAGAAGGATGTTTTGATACATTTTCCTTGAGATTTTTTCCTTTTTGACTTGCCACCCTTTCACTAGAAAGGTGTACCACGTAGGTCTAAGTCCCAATTAATTGGCAGTAACTTGTGTGTCAAATTTGTTAGGAGTCGCAAAGCTATAGGTAAAGTGAACATTCTATTGTAGTGCCGATGAGATATTTCTAGAAAGACTCCGGTTGACACTACACAATTTTTATTTTACTTATTTATTCCATTAATATCTAAATATATAGATCTTGGTTGTCTTGAGGTAAAGTGCTCGCCTTGGGACCCGATCTTCCTGGATTCAAATCCAGTCGAGATCAACTGATTTTTCTTTATCGATAAAAATGACTACCACAAACTCTTTAGGAGAGGAATTAAAGCCGTTGGTCCCTTGTCGATTGTGGAATGTGAAAGAACCCTGGGAGGTATGTGAAAATACCTTTCCAGTAAAATTTGCAAGCCGTTTTACGCTCGCTCATACAAATTTAATGTGGAAGGCATTGGGGAACCACCGCACTTTATGGACTCTCATATTACATGGGATTTATACCAGTTGGTACAGGCAGCACTAACCCGCTGAAGGGCTGAGTTCATGCCCCGCTCCGTATGGATAGAGGTCACATATAGCTCACTGTACCTCATGCCCTTGTAGATATATTATGGTTTCCAATCTTCTAGCAAGATTATTAGTCAACTTTAAATTTTTAGCCAACTTCGAACAACTATTTCAGGGCATGTTCTGAAACTATAAATATAATATTCCCCCTTTTCAGGACTGACACCATAAACAACATTCATTAAAACTTAGATCAAATTTTTTTGTTACTACCACTTCTTGCTACCTTTTAAGATCTATACAGATATATAATTACTCTGATGAAGTACGGATGAAGAGAGCGTTTTAGAGGTAAACTACCAGCATTTGAGTAGGAGAGTAGGAAACTCTTTAGAAAAAAACACCCTCAGTAGATCCAACCGGGATTCTAACCTTGATATTCCCACTATCTGCAGCCTGACTAATACGAGTGTGACGCTTTAGATAGTTCGGCCACTGAAGCGGCGAGATAAAAAAAATATTGTATATTAAAAGGGTATCCTGTGTATGCAGGGATTTTGATTAAATAGGTTTTAGAAGATATAGAACAAACTTAGTATCGTACATGTAAAATATTTAATTAGAAGCTCATTATAATTTTGTTCAAATGATTTAGTCTAATCGGTGCTATCATTTTATATAAATTTACTTACTATAGTAAACACTGTCTGTTCATTAATTTAATTAAAATTAATTCTATAAATTAACTATCACCTCGTCTTACTATTCATTCGGGTTATACGCTTATGTACTAATTACGCTAATGGTGTTAAGGTTAAGGTAGGTTATATTTATAGGAAGCGTACCCCAAATTTGCCTAGACGGAGAGTGGAAAACCATTTTATAAAATAACATCCTCAGTTCACCCGACCAAGATATGAGCCTAAATCTCCCGGTCATCGGCAGTCTATTCTTTTTTGAGATAAGCACGTCAGACTATGTGACCACCGAAACGGGTAGCTGTTTTGATACATCGAGAAAGTAACTCTTAAAATGTTAGCTGGTTTCATATCTCAAGTCTTAAGAAATAAATATTCAGGAACACTAATTTATTTCAGGTTTGAGCAATTATTGGTGGATTGCTACACTTTATTTAAATAATAAAACCTGAGATTAGGGAAATAAAAAACCAGTAGTTTATGAATCTTTTGGTTGCATATATTCGAGTTACCTAGCATTGATAATTTAATTCTGTGGTGCGGTGACATGTTTAATGTGCTAGTAGCTAAGGAAGAGATAAGCGTTACAAAAGGTGTGGAAAATATCCCATTTCCTGGTATTTTCCGTTGAGCGTTAAATTTCCCGCATTTTCTTGGTGTACGTGATTCAAGATGACTACCAAGCTGGGGGGTGGGTGGGGGGAACAGATAAACAGTGCCAAACTGTAAAGGGGAGAATGGGTTGAATGAGAGAGAACGCTTAGGTTGGAGAAAATAACACTTACCCAAGATGAAAATGTTGACAGCTTCCTACCATAAACAGATAAGAAAACCTTCATGGTACATCATGTTCTCTCTTTTTATATAAAAAAAACCCATTCCGTTTGCGTGTGACATTCTATTTATATTAGAAAAAAACAAAAATTTTGCTTTGAGAACCTTTGATTTATTGGTTAACTTAATTGAGAGCATCTATAGTTTTTCTTAAATTTACACTTATTCATAAATAATTCGACCTTATTTGAATGATGTGATTTTTTTATTACTGTTTAGCAATGCAATCATTTGTTATATTTAAACATATAGATTACAATATTATATAATTACATTTTTGATACAGAATACTATTTAATACGATAATCTATTATATTTATTTTTAATACGTTTAGCGTTTGGTAAAATACTAACACTACACAAAACATTGTATGCAGAAATAATATCATATTTGTCCGCACTGAAATAATATTTATTTTTAATATTTTTAGTAAAAGACTAACATTGCAGAGAACACTAAATGCTGGAATAGTATTAAATTTGTCCTCGCTGAAATGATAGTTTATTTAAGGCCGATGTTTCAATATCAGGTTAAAGGACTGTTTAACTTAGTTGAGGTTTAATATGTCGTTGAGTTAAAATTTCAGGTTAACGTAGTTTACTGTGTGAATAGCTTTTTATGTGGAGTTTAGTTGACTTGGAGTCAAAGTTGTTGAATGAAAAGTTTGTTAGAATATTTTAACTCAATTTTCAAGAGTTAAAACGTTTTTTTAGTGATAATGTAAACAATTGAGTGCCAAAAAGCGTTAATATAATAATTATCTTATTTATTTTTAAATACATTTGAGATGTTTTGACCTGTTTCAATCAGTACTTTAATTATTTTTAAATACATTTGTTAGTGTTTGATGCGTTCATAACATTATCTTATTTATTTTTAATAAGCACTAGGCTACCACAGCTGAGCGTGAATATTATTTTCTCAATAACTGGGTTCGGTGTCAAGTGAAACTTTAAATAAATCACTCTAGTAGGGCTATTTTATACAACTAGGCCTAGGCCTTTATGAAGCGCTAAAAAAGTAATATGATATTTTTCGCTTAAACAGGCTTATATATAAATATATATATTTATTTATTTAGATAGTATTTATAGAAATAAAAATGGCCCCCACAAGGGGTGAGGGGCCTGACAGGGCTCTAGCCTGAGGGCACTGTATAGGGGTGGGGGTGGCAGCGCGATGCGTCTGTAACATTAATAAATGTTAGTTTCCCCCCTTAATTTTTTTTTAACTCTGACTCCAGGAAGTAACATGTCTGTACGTGACCATTCGCTATGGCGTCAAGGCCAATTTTCTTCTATGCACGAAGGTACTAGGATGTGTACGCACCACCACTCATTACTAATCACAGCTCGCTGCGATGAACAAAAGAGGCAAAATTAGTTGCTGAAACAGTAAGAGTGCAACCCCAATTTCCCGAAAACCAGAGAACTTCTAGAGAACCTGAACAATATTTCAGAATTTCTGTAGTTTACCAGGTATTGGCTTTTATTATAAATGATCTTATAACAAGATTTGAATCAGCAGATACCATATATGAATTATTTTAACCCATTTTTGACTTCCAGAACTATGACGATGGTCAACTTACCACAAAGACAGCAAAACTTGTAAATACATGTGAGAAACGTCTGTCAGATGACTTACTGCACGAAATTTTCCATCTTAAAAGTATTCACAAGACAGTTTTCGGCACTGAAAGAAGCTTGATTAGACTTCTGAACGTAATTCACGACAAAAAATTGCAAGGTATTTTCCAAGATCTGCCTCTCCATTACACTATTTCGTACAGTATCAGTTACTGTTTCTTCAACTGAAAGATCGTTCAGCAGACTGGAAAATTTAATGAAAACATGACAAAGAAGCACAACTGATCAAGAGTGACTTAATTTTCTAGCAATTGTATGTATCGAAATTGATTTAGCGAAGCTAGTTGATTTACTGAAGTTATTGAAAAATTTGCGTTGACAAAAGCTAGAAAATTTGCTTTAGATAATTTTGTATATTATTGTAAGTTTTTATTTTGTAAATCAACAAGATTTTTTTAATAAATATAAATATTAATTTATGCCATCATTTAAACTTATTTATTTTAACGTAAATCCTGTATAGAATCACGCTGCCCTTAACCTTAGAGTTAGTTATGAGGGCCCACCAAATATCCTGGCCTGGGGCCCTCTTCAGGTTACGGGGGCCATCGAAATAAATCATAGTTTATTTTCAAATGATATGACTGGCCCTCAAAATATTCTTATTCCAATGCCCAAAATATTCAATCGCCAAAATATCTTGCAATTATATTTCGTTTAATACTAACAACCACCCTAAATCTATACATTTTTAATTTGTTAGTTTTATAAACAGCCAATGGTAACTAGGCTCTCACCAGTTGATCTTTTAAAACTGTTTCCAATAATTCCTATCAAATCGGTGGCAGTAGTTTTCGTCATTATGAAAAGTTTACAAAAAAATCTAACTCGTCAAATTCTTTGAAATAAAGAATTCGTGGATGAAATGTAGGTATTTTATGCTTGGTAAAATACTATAGAATAGAATAAATCTCTTTGTCGTCTGATTCTGAATCAAATAACATATTTAAACATTTATTACCCACTTGAGTGCTTTTAACAGTCATCTGACAAAGTGGTGGCCCTGTTATCATTTTTTTTTAAACTTGAGGTTTACTCTTAAACTTCTACACCTTCTTGGAGCTAGTGAAACTTGAAGTTTAGGCTCAGGCTATGTAATAACATAACATCCAAACATTTAGTAAACTTATTAAGCTAGAGTTATAGTTTAACCTCAATAAAACCTGACATTGAAACAATGGGCTTTAATTTTTAAAACTATTATAAATCCTATAGCCCATATTTTTTATTTATTTAAGCTTATACCAAAATATGTCATTTGGATAGTTCTACAGATGTAACAACATTATTTTACAGCCACATCGGTAGTCACGCAGATTGAAAGTCAATATTGTAAAATATGGTTTTTGTTGAGGAGGAGGCTAGGGTTAAAATCCCGGTCAATTGGATTTAGAATGGTTTATTTATTAATTTATTTGACTATTCTTCCATGAAAATTATGTATAATCTTATCTTAACTCTACCTTTATTATCACTACCATACTAGCGTATATTTTTGTATACACATTTCTAACGTATTTACAAAATATTGAAAGAATTTCAGATATACATCACCTATTTACCCTTCCTTTATCCAGATAGGTGGTACGCTTACCTTTTATCAATTTACCCCTTTCTTAACCCAAATAGGTGGTACGCTTACCTTTTATCAATTTACCCCTTTCTTTACCCAAATAGGTGGTACGCTTACCTTTCATCTATTTATCCTCCGTTTAACCAGATAGTTGGTACGCTCACCTTTCATCTATTTACCCTTCCTTTAACCATAGGTGGTACGCTTACCTTTTATCTATTTACCCTTTCTTTAAGCAAATAGGTGGTACGCTTACCTTTTATGGTTTCACTACGGCGCAGTTTATAAGATATAGGCCATAGTGTAATACATAAAAGTAATACTGCGTCCTTTCAGTGTAACGGGAGTAAACATAAAGTAAAAGCTTACTTATGATAAAGATAGAAATCGTTGATAACTATACTGCTCTAATTACTTGTTTTTAAGGCCCCCTCTAATATTGGGCACGTGGACTGAATGTAAGTTTGTTTTATTGGTGACTGCGAATTTGAGGTTCATATTATGTGTGCTATGTTGTATGTTTTTCAAAATATTTTCTCACTCTCCGTCTACAAAAATTCTTCCTTCCTTATCTCTGCCCTTTTGAAAAGTTAAATTATGTTTTAAACCGACGGGAAGTAGAAAAAGTAAAAAAAAAAAAGAAGCTTAAACCATAGATTCGACAACATCGTAGTTTAATTTGAGCAAATAGAGTTTTCGACCGCTGGTTTGAAAGGATAGTTGTCTTATATCCAGGAATACCTATAGAATTAATTGAAATTTGCGTGTGAATTCTTATTTAGAATCTGAGGGAACGTGCTTACACAATTAATCCATGAGGGCACATTTTTTTGAGGGACTATACTTGACTGTATGCATTATACATATATATGTCCCTTAAATGAGAATTTGATTGTAATATATTTAATATCCATAATATTTGTAGATTGTAGCCAACATTTATTCATTTGACAAAGTTAATATCACTGTATCATAGTGTTCCATTATTATTTTGAGTATGTAAAAGGGTAAAATATATGTAAAGATAAAAAATGGAAATACCCATTCATTTCTATACATAGCCAAAGGAACATATTTAAGTTTTCTTATATTAAAAATCAGTTCACGTACGAATTGTAAACATTCTACAAAGAAGAGGATACACATTTCCTCATTTTCTTCGAGAGATGTTAGATGAGATGGCAAAATAACTCTTCTTTTTCTTCTTTTCCTAAATAAATTACAAAGTTACCATTTCAAATAACCTACTTTTTCTTTGCTTATACTATGCTTGAGAAAGTTTTGTTTGTAAAATGGCAACATAATATAAAGAGAAAGAAAATTTTAGATCAATAAAAAGGCGAGACAAGGAATAAAAGAATAACCAAGATAGCTGGTATGTTCCAAAATATACTCACAATCATATGAAGTTTATAATAAAATAAATAGGATAAATGTATATTTATAATTACATACGTCTCTCTATTTGCATATAAACAATTTATAAATAGGTTCTACCAATATTAAATAGTTAAAGGTCGATATTTACTCAGCATTAACAAAAAACGTTTATGATAAGATTTGGGAGAATTTTAAACTTACAAGTAAATACGCTTAATTAATTATTTTACGGCATTAATTATTGTTTTTAGTACTTATCAATAAAAAATGATTTAATTTAATGTGACTTGAGATTAATAGCTTAGACAGGCCGTTACATTACTTTAATTGTAGTTTTACCTAATCCCTTTTATCTCTTAAATTTAAGTTGTTAATAACTTACTTTTTTTTCTTAAGTTTTACATTGCAAATTTTACTACACCGCCATTCAAGGATAGAATTAATACGGTTTTACCAATATGCTGTTGTAATTAGACGATATCAGTATTCAATTATATACTAAATGTCTTGCTAATTATTAGTCTAGACAATATTTACTCAATAATTACAGTTATGAAAGCCCTCATTTTGACTAAACCTAAACAAGGAGATATATGAATCTCGGCTGAAAACAAACTGTTTTCTCGTTGACATTATAAGCCTAAAGGAACAAGATAATGAGAGGAAGATGAATGAGAAAAATAAAACAAAAACTAAGAAGAAAGGTTAAAAAGAAAAAAAAAGACGCGGCAAGATGAATGGCCTGTAATTTGGTATATTTCGTCTCTTTTGCACAGATGCTCCATCTGTTTACCACAACAAGCCTGAATCTTTTAGGTGCTTAATGCCCCGGGGAAGGTAGAAGTAGGAAGCAAGTAACACTAATTCTACTAAAGACATACAGATGCATTTGTAAATATGAATCTTTAAGCTAGTGAAGCTTGATGAACGTAAATATTAATTATACACATCCACTTTAACAACGGTATCAAAATACATGAGATCTGAGTTTCTAAACGATCTATATAACATATATATATAATTTAGTTGAGCCAATTTTTTTGTAATGTTTTCCGTTTGTGTTACTAGTAATTTTATTTCGTGTGTCGCATGCATCATACTTTTAACAGTCACATAATTTAATTAAGAGAAACTTGTTGATAAACCTTGACAAGATGCTTAAAGTAACAATCAAAAAACTAATTTAATCAAAATTTAGATGAGTTGATATTTAGTTAGAATAAGTATTCAATTTAAAAACTTCTAAAAAAATGCAATTTGGTATTTTTTTTAACAGCATATTATACTTGGGTGAAATAGCGAGATAAGTCAGCACTATACTTTCTATAGTTAAAGCTTGCTACCAAGTTGTGCGTCTATACGCTTATTGTCTGAACATTTCTGACATATTGAGTGGTTTCACTTATTTCCAGATCTCCAGCTTTTTCTGAAAGGTATTTTAATCACATATAATTTGGTCACCGTAGGCAAAAAGTTAAAAGATAAAATCCCGGTCATGTCTATCCTTGGGGATTTTCCGAATAATATATTCACAGTTTTTCTCTCTTTCCATTAATTTATAGTTTTCTTTATTACTCGATAAATTAAGTCATCAATCACCTTAAAATAATTAAAGTACCAGTAAAAATATACACAGTGTATTTCACTCTCCATTATTAGCATGAATATACTACTAACTGCAATAATGTCATGGACGAAAATAAACATAAGTATAATTCAATTGTATTACCTATGCGTACTACCTGAATATTTAGTAAGACTGAGTGCTAAAAAAAAAGTGTTAATTGCTAGTCCAAAGGTACCTAAAATTAAATTTAATGAAATATGTTTTTATATTGTACCCAAAAAGGAAAAAACAACCTTCTTGGTAACAATAATTTTATTTTCACATCAAATATTGATACATAGCAATTTATAAAATAAGTTTAAATAACCATAGCTTCAGATTGAGTGAATGAAAGAAAACATTTGAAACATAGAACTTAGGGCAAAGTCGTGGCTTCACTGAGCCGAGTCCATATGCAGCGTTAATCGTGGCTTGCCAAATTTAGAATTTATGACACTGGACACAATCTCCCTTGAAATACACTCCCTATTTATAGAATTATACAACATGAGCAACAAAGCCCCCTTTAATTAATATAATCAGCTCTAGCGAAACATATCCTGCAGAACACGACTAGGGAACATTTTCCCCTTAAAGCGCAAAAATAAAGCTCAAGTAAGAAAAATGCTGATAGTTATAACTGAATGCTAACTGTCCCCTTAATGTACATGCGTCAAGCGCAAGAAATATACACGTGGTCAATCGTAACTAAATCCAAACTGACTCCTTAATGCACCTGCGTGAAGCTCAAACAAGAGAAAATCAATCACTTTAAGGGTGGCCTCCATGGCCATCTAGAACCTAGTGTAAAAGTATATTAAAACCACTATAACAAGCCAATATATACGATCAGCGATCCCTACGATACCCTACAACATGCCCATAAAAGGTAATACATTCTTGATCGTGGGGTTCCAATGGGAGCAAGACAGGACAGAGGTACGAGAAAGAGAAGTACCTGACACGTGATGTTGAATCGAAATAACGTCAGACAAGAGCTCCACGAAATCATATTAGTCTTATGTATATTTTCTGCCGCGTCTGAATGTTTTTATTGTTGAACCAGTACATAGTCACTCCGAGTGGCAGACTCAGTTAGATTGTCCGTGGTCCATCATCGAGGAACACAGCGAAGTTCTTCAAATGGTAGGTCTTTTCGTAACGTTTATTCAATAACGTTACAATATTAATCATGGCTTTAGTAAATATTTAGTAAAACTAAGTTAATTGATAGTTTTGCACGATTTTTTTTTGTTCAGATATACACTTTTATCATATTTTCCAGTTAATTTTTGATGCTACACAAGTAGCATGGGATTATTTTAATACTATAGTAAATATGTTTTACTTCCATGAGATCAGAGTTATACCTAAGAATAACCCTATTAGTATATACTAGTTTATTTTAGCTATCACAGCTTAACCCAAAGCTTAAATAACGAACTAATCCAAGTCAGAAACTAGGTGGTTAATTTTAAAGAAAGTACATCCTTATTAGCGTGAAAAATAGATGGAAGAACCACAGTGATACATTTCATACTTACACTATTAATGGCGTTAGAAACTCAAAAGTTCATTACCTCACTAACAAAAGTACGCCACCTATCCCTATCTCGAATAAGTTATATCCAGCCCTAACCAGTCCACCTCATTACACCCTCTCTCCTTCAGGTCTATTCTAATGATATCTGCCCATCTGCGTCAAGGTCTTCCCAATGGTCTTTCCTCATTGGTTTTGCCATTCAGTACTCTGATCAAGGTTCTAGGGTCTCCCATTCACACTGAATATCCTGCTCATCGTATTCTACGAGACTTGATTATACTAACAATGTCCTTTTATGAGTAGAGGGAACGTATCTCAACATTACGTAACCTCCTCCATTCCCCAGTAGCCTCATCCCTTTTCCATTTATTGGAAAACCCTAAATTTTATTTTTCTATGTACACATAGATAACCGGTAAAATTATTGTTTTGTATATTCTAAATTTTACATTCCTTGAAAGCAGGGGAGATGTAGACAAATTACTGACCGAGTAAATGCATGTATTTTCCCGACTGTATTATTTTTCTTCCAATATAATATTGTTATTGCTAGTTAATATTGTTCCTAAATACTTTAACTCATCAACCCTGTCAAATGATATGTTGGTCGCCATTATCTCTAAATTATGGTCCTTATCTGAGGGGTTGATAGATAATGTTTCTTCGCGTTTTAATTTCTATTAGTAAAATATTATATTTCTAGTCATTACTAGACCTTTCCTTAAGGCGCCTTCTCTGATTAAGTTCGGGACACAACTAAAAACTGTTACTTTGTCATTAAAGAGAGGGGGAATACATCCAGCTGAGATTCGTAACTAGAAGTCCCCGTGAAAAGAAATACAGTCTTTGGTGAACCTGATGCCTAATGTTGCGTGATAAAGCAGGCCTGAATGCAGACTATTTAATTGGATGTTCTAAACTAATATAACTTACTGAGTATGTAATAGGTGGTAGGACATTATGCTAAAAAAAAAGAAAGTAATACAGGAAGGGAAACACATTAAGGTGGGGGTGTAGAGAAAGCGAAAAAAAAGGGTTAGTGTTTTGGCAGTTTTTAGATCAAAACGATTTTTGGGTCAAAATAGGTAAAATATGTCTTCATTACAAACATAGAGTTTAATTTTCTTCACATGGTAATCTAAACATTCTTAGAATATCTGTCAAGAGGTTTCTGGAATTTACTAACAACTTTTTCTCTTAGTTAAAAATAAATGGTACGGCGCACCGCACAGACTTTCTCTCTCTTTCTATAAACTCGTAAGATTTCTGAACGGAATAATGTACATTGTATCATCACCACTCCACATAAGAACACGCATAAAATAATATACAATGATATATAATCAATGAGAAAAGAGGCGCATCTTTGT